>JXSR01S040613.1:129997-141583 GCA_000969725.1 Ophiothrix spiculata | reverse complement strand
TTCATGTATTGAAACCAGTTTACTTCTTCACTCATAAAGTAGCGTAAACTATACCTTAGTATAAACTAGGGATATCTTACATACCGAATCCATTACAGTCAGCATAGGTATTACGTAATTATGGCATCATAAAGTATGAGTGACCTACAAATTGTGAAAAACGGTTTCAAATCAAAATGAATATTATCGTTAGCACCAAATGTGTCAAAGAAATCGGTAAAATAACAGGATATATAGCACCAAAAAAGCAATTGGTGACATGACGAGATGTACATTACAACTAGCATCAAATGTTTTAAAGTAATTGGTGACATGACAAGATGTACATTACTTTTAGCATCAAATGTTTCTAAGCAATTGGTGACATGACAAGACGTACATTACTTTTAACATCAAATGTTTCAAAGCAATTGGTGACATGACAAGATGTACATTACTTTCAGCATCAAATGTTTCTAAGCAATTGGTGACATGACAAGGTGTACATTACTTTTAGCATCAAATGTTTCATAGCAATTGGTGACATCACAGGACGTACATTACTACTAGTATCAAATGTTTATAAGCAATTGGTGACATGGTAAGATGTACATTACTTTTAGTATCAAATATTTCAAAGCTCGGGGCTCGAACCCACCCCCTTTGTGTTACGAGGCACGTGCTCTAACCGCTCGGCCATGCTCCCCTCTAACTATATTAGTACCAAACGTTTCAAAGCATCCAAAATGGGCTTTTTGCAGGAATTCGTGCCAATTTTGACACTTTTTTGGGAATTATTGAAATTGTATAGCTGTAATAGTTGTATTAGGCTAAAAATAAATGTTTCAAAATAATCGGTGATATTATGTATATTGATTACCATAAGCACCAAATGTTTTAAAACTTATTAGTGACATCACAAGATGTGTATTACTATTATTTACTGTAATACAGATATATGGGATTGCCATAATGCCATGTGTATAGTTCGATTTAACAATAAAGATAAATGCGGTTTAACAACATGTTTCAATATAACTGATGATTTGACATGATTTACTACTACTAGCATTATATGTTTCAAAGCAATTGGTGAGGTTTGATAGCTTGCAAAGCCCTAAAGTTATAGGTATATTATTGACAATGTAGTTTAACATTTACGGTCCTTAAAATAATTTTTAGTATTTGTTTTTAGTGTTTTCTCAGAGATCTTCTTTGCTATGTCTATTGATGAACTGAGTAAACAAAAACAAGAAATGCATTTTACCATCAATGTTAAACCGCGGCCGCATTTATCTTTATTGTTAAAACCAAACAATACACATGGCATTATGACAACCCTATATAACACAGCTATCAGGTACAGTACGATAGTAATTAAGTTGCACTCATCATTATACTTCCTGTGTCAATCATATGAGAAGTGCGTGGTCCAGATGTTTACTCCCGCGGATTGCACCTTTTACCCCTGAGCTTAGTTTTATTCGTCATCCCCCTCCCTATAAAATACGAACGAGTTTCTTTTCATTTTTTTAACGACTGTATATGATGTATATGATACTTAAAGTACTATTGTATTAACATTATTATTTTAAAACAGTATAGGTATATTTCGCTTTATTGATGATTTCCTTATAACAGCGTAATGATAATGTCAAGCGCTATGATACTATGGTGAATAGCGCATATAAGACTATGCGCAATACTTCGAAAGAGCAGTTTTGATGACCCGTTTTGATGATGATGATGATGATGGTTAGACCAATTTGTACGAATTTTTAAAATCAAGGTGTTTTTTTTTTCTTTTTTTTTCTTGATTAAAAATCTGCAACTTGCAGGCCAAAATGGTGTCCTGCTCCATATCAGATTAATTAATTCTATCTCGCTAATCTGAGCAGGAATAGATTCAGAAGTCTGCAAGGTAATTCTTTTTGAAGATATCAGAAAATTACGAAAGCAAAGAAAGAAGATTTGAATTTGGTCAAGTTGTATTAATTACACTTTAAAAACTTGGATAAGTGTGCATGTTACATGTATTTATTCGTGTTATACCTGCATTTGTACAAATAAAAACCACGTTTGCATCAAATTTCAATTACGTCATCACACACACCAATAATGAAGCATGATATTTTGATGAAACCTATGGAAAATGTATAAGACTTATCTACTAACGTAGAAAAGCTGTTGGTTTTCTGATTTTTTGAAACCGGGTATAAATCATTCGTGGACACTCTGTAGTATTATTAGATTAACCTTATTGAAGTCGTATCAAAATAATACATCGCGTAATGAAGTTGGCGTTGTACGCGCTCACAAGAGGCGTAGCCGATAAATAACAGAATAATTCAAAGAAAGAGCAGTGATCGGTCTGAATGTCCAGTGCATGAGCATCCTTGTAACTACTTCTACAATGGATAAAAACCATTTTTATTATAATAGATATAAAAACAAGATAAGTTTTTACTTATGCGCATATTTACAATTGGCCCGAGTCGTCTGTATTCATTGCTGACACTTAAGTAACCAACGTCATAAAGCATGTTAAAAAATGAACAAATTGACAATAAAAGCAGTATGAAAATTTTCTACTTATTATACAATGGTCATTTTTAAATAATGTTTAATCTGAGACAAATAAACCAACGTTGGTTTATTTGTCTCAGGTTTAATTTACTAATCACGGTACTGCAATGAAACATTACTGCGTTTAAATAATTTAAGAATTAAAAAAGCTTAACTCACCATTAAGTCTAACGTAAAGACTGCATTTAATCCTTTTCTTTTTATTCCATGAATGATATTATCCCATAACTCTTTTGCAGTATAAGAGAAGCTTATAGAACGTTAAGACAAGTAATAAGATTTGTTCCGATCCCAGGCCGGAGAGTCACGGGCTTTTGCCTGTTTTGTATCACTTGGGGATATAGAAATCAACCCTAGCTATTTAGTTTTCAATGAACTTTTTTCATTCATTCTATCCATTGTTGCTTGACGTTTAACTACACAAACTTTGAAAAAAAGAACCACGGTGAAATTTATATAAGTGATATTGTCATGACGCGCATTGATTTACCTAATTCGTTATTTGGACACAATAGAGCTAAAGATCCAACAAATCCATTTTTGTTTTTCTTATTGTTCTACTTTCTTTCTTTCAAAGTTCAGTGTATATTTGACCGCAAGTAAACCTATTTCAACTCGTTAAGTTGTACAACCGGTTCGGAGAGTCTTTTATGTATTACATTTTCACATTACGAAACATTTAAGGCTTATTACCCATTACATTGAATGTGCGGTCATTTTTCATATTGCTGAGTGTATGCTCTAGCACATAGAAGCAATTTAATCAATTGTTTTATGATTAAATAGACCCTTGCACTGAACAACTTCAATTTCAAGCCATTTGATTGAGTATATCAAGCAACATATAGCCTTTCTTTACTCGAGGCCTTTAGTTGTCTGACCGCTTCAAAGTTGAATCGGTCTGAGTGATTAATGAAATGCGTCCACCATGCGTGGAACGTGGATTTTCTATAGCCAAATTTAGATCATGAATAAACATTGAAGTTTTCAATGTCATGGCCAAAAGAGCGTGTAAAGGATGGACGTGTGGCCCAAAGTCAAGTTTGCATATGCAATTGATTGTTTGGACGCGCATGCGACCAGTATTGACATAATCAATGTATTAAGATCAAGAGACCATTATATTAATTACATCTGGTCACTCTAGGTCATTGGTCGCCAGAAGTGGTCACTCCATTTTATTATAAAACTGACCGCTAAGGGAAAAGCACAACACATTGTCCACTGCACGACGATTTTTAACGTACGTTATTGCGCATTATCTCCAACGCGTGACTTCGCAATAAGAACAGCCATCTATTCCATTGATTAAATCGCTAAAAATGCCTTCTCCGATTTAAATTGGATACGAGTAGGCAAAATGTGTTCAAAGGCAAATCTGTTTTATTAGTACGACACAAGCTACTCGAGCCATTTTGCAGTCCATGGATAATGTTATTTATATGTTGAACATTTTAGCGCGGATGGAATACGGGAATACAATACAAAAACAAAAGCTACCTGAAGCATTATGTTTGAATGTCTTCACTCTATTGTCCATTAGGATGTTGTGGCATGAATGTTGTATAACAATGGTCGCGACCTTAGCCAAACTTTAAAAGAAAACGTGACAAATAAGCTTATAGTTGGTAGAAAAACCGTGACAGTTATGCGTAAATGAGCTACATAAAAGATAGTAAATTTGTCCAAAATTACCCAAAGTATTTTTATACAGTGATAATGAACTAGAATATGTAAGGTATATGAACACTAATCATTAAGCTTCGGTGAGTATACCTTTTTGGCCTTAAGAGATTTTACCGACCATGCAACCAACCGCAAGAGAATTAATTTGTTTTGACATTGAAAATTCTCATTTTAAGTAAAACAATCACAATAGTGGTAAAAAAAGTTGTTTTTTCTTTAAATAAATTGACAAATAGGGTTATAAGGATATATGAGCATGGTTATAATCAAATAAATAATTAGCATGTTCACGGAAAACCACAACAAGACCAATTAGAACTACTCCAGCTATTGTTGGACTATCAACAATACAAATATGGAAAGTGAAAAAATCAAGAATACACCCAGTGTGATGCTTTTGCCATAAGGATATATATTAATCGAATTAGCCTTTGTATTATAAATAATTTTCATATATTCAACAAAATACATATAATTACCCCAGGATAATTACATCATCATAAAATTAATTGCAAAATATTGATATCATCAATAATGAAACTTTATGACAGCATGCGGTACAGTATTTTCAAATAAATATAGCGGATTGAAATATTTCCTGGCCAACAGAAGTCCCAAGGAAGAGTTAACAATAAGTTCAGATGGTTTAAGCATGTTAAGGTTTGATGTAATTAAGAGCTCCAATGATCCTACTGATTTGTTAGATATGATACCAAGCATCACAAGTCATGCAACCAGCCATAAAACAATGGAATTTGTTCTGACATTAGTGTTGAAAAACGTTTTATTTTCAAACAATGAAAAACAAATGGTGAAAGTTTTGAAATAACAGCGGTAAAATTGTGGTCACAATATGCACAACATGAAGAACATAATCAGGCAGTGGGCTCATGATAGAACTAACACGGGAAATCTCTTTTTGATAGAACGGTCATGCCCTCATTTTTTTTAAAAAACGACCACAATGCAGTGTGACCATGACTTTGGTATCAAACCTAATACTTTAACTCGGTTACATAACAGGCTAAAACCACTAAAAACTTCGAATTAATGTGTATGATTCTAAGTATAAAGTTGAACTTAAATCACGTGTCTAAATATTTTTAAAAAATTGGAGCGAAAACAACACTTATATCACTATAATGCTAATTCGGAATTCGGTCAGTTTCTACCATATAGGTATAAATTATGAAGGCTCCTAATTGCATAATTGACAGGCTTGTGAAAAAAACACCAATACGAATAATTAAACAAATTCATGTAGTTTGTTTGAAATTTGCCACACAACTTCTTGTTATATCAGTAATCGAGAAAAATGGCTACTTCTATTATGTCATACACCTGAAAAAATTGCTTTACCTAATTCGTTATTTAAGTTCCCTGGCGACTGCTTCGACATATCTTTCAAAAAGAAGTTTTATACAATAAAAACCAAACGAAAACAGTTGTCTCAAGACATTATCTAAGATATAAGACACGAAGCCAGCTAATTTAGACACATTCTATAATAATTTTTGTCGTAATATAAGATATGTTTACTAAAGTCATATTTGGCATATTTCAAATGTCTTCTTGGTGAAAACATGTTCTTATGTCTCTCTCTACCCTTGCGTCTCGGCAAGGTTTTAGAAACCATAAGAATAAATATATTGTTTAAATCATTATTGTTTTTTGATCTTCAATAACAAAAGTTTTATTTCTATAAATCATGCAATCAACCACAAAACAATTTATTTTTTTCTGACATTTGTGTTAAAAAGTTTTATTTTCAAACAATGAAAAATGCGGTCACAATTATGCTGAAAAACAAACAGTTATGCAGTACGTTGTAAGAACGATCATATCCACACACAGAACCATAGATGCAGTGTAACAACTGCGGATTGTGGTATCAAAGATAATACTAAAATATTTAAAAAGTGCAATATTTCCCAAAAAAATAGAGCGGAGCACAGGAAAAGGAAAAAGAAGAAGCACATGTCCTCAATAAATCTTAAAATAGTTAAGTTAAATTCAAATCCAATATAAATTGTTCACCATAAACAAGAAAACTTATCTGTAGTCCCATCTTGTCCCGCTTGATCTAGAAGGTTAAAGACTATAGTTAAACCAAATGAGATGAAAAGTCAATTAAATCTAGTATATCTGTTTGTAATTGTTACATTTATGCATATTTAATTTCAAGACGGATTAACAAAACCAAAATCCTAAATTGGCCATATTATGTTTTACAGAAATGAACAGGGCTTCAGAAGCAACATTGTCAACCCTTTTATTTTTCAGTTAACTTTCTCAATAGGCCCATGTCTCAACAACGTTGGTATCATCTGTAGTTTTGATATCTTTTTCTTGTTAATATATAGTTAAAGAAATATCTTCAATTGTGCGGACTTCTTTCATGGTTAAATTGTTTATGCCTCGTGCTGAAATACGCAAGCAAACGTTGACATAACCACGACTATCTATGAACCGAGAAGTGCGCCCCATACGAATATCATCACAAAATCTCACAGTTTCACGACAGTTTATCAGTTGCCATGGAAAACTAAAAAAAGGGGGATTTGTAAATATCACATTTTTGTATATTCTAAATATAATGCAACACAAAGATTAGGAATATTTTTAAGGGACAAATTTATCATTGCTATATTAAGTAATTTATATCAGCAATGTTATTTGCTCCTTTAAGTAACAATGATGAAATAAGTATCATCCCGCTAGTTCTGTAATAAATCAATACGAACAGATCACGAATCTGTCTCCACGTTGCATTTTTCTTGTAATTACTTCTGGCAGAAGAAACAGAATGTGACAAACCCCTTTGACAATCAGCTAAAGTGATGGAAAAACAGCAAAAAATTAGTCTGCAAATGTTTCCATAAAGACATCGTCGATCGCTATGGCAGACTCATATTCGTCGATTGTATTCGGTAACCGTCACATCGTGACGCTATAGGCTATAATAGAGGGTTTACATGTGACGTCATATCATACTCACAACACCATTTTCATGGGCCGGCAAACAAAAAGTCCTGTCACATTACAATCTTTTCGCAGTATCAAGACATCAGACCACAGCTAATGATTACAAGAATATACAGTACATTTATTTAGTTTAATTTTCTAGTCATGATTTGAAGTCAATCATGAGTTACAGCCGTTTTTGACGTCCTGTTTACATCACAAACTATTCCGCGCTCCAACAAGATGGCGTCGAAACGGTCTGCGTGTATGGTGCGTATCGCGTAGTGCAAACCCTCTATAGTGCGTTGTAACGCGAGTAAAAGCGTCGTCCGATGTCAGTGATTGAACTCTTGAAATTAATAATAGCGTCGACTATAATAGAGAGTCTGCACGACGCGATACGCACCATACACGCAGACCGTTTCGACGCCATCTTGGTGGAGCGCGTACTAGTTTGTGATGTGAACAAGACATCAAAATCGGCTGTAGCTCGTGATTGACTTCAAATAATAACTTGAAAATTAAACTAAATAAATGTACTGTATATTCTTGTCATCATTAGTTGTGATCTGGTGTCTTGATGCTGCGAAAAGATTGTAATGTGACGGGACTTTTTGTTTGCCGGCCCATGAAAATGGAGTTGTGAGTATGATTTGACGTCACGTGCAAACCCTCTATTATACACATGCTCGCGAATCATCGCACCCGCACCAAGCCATCCTGTAGATTTGATTGACGCTGGTTTGTGACCGTTTCATTATTCAGATGGAATTTTTCTTGACAAGATCTACACGCTGTAAAACGATAGCAAATCGGAATAAATGCGTCTTCATCAACGTTTTCAAGACGTGAATAAATAAGAAATCTTGGTTTCAAACAGACAGTCACATCCTCCTTATATTTGATTCATTCGATCATGATTCGATATGCTTGGTGTTAGGGCTGAGTAAAATAATATATTGCAGATGACACATTCGAAATATTTGTATTGAAATGTGTACTGTGAGCATGTATCATATGGCTCATTCCAGTGGAAACTAAACCTTTTTTGATTTCAAGCAGAAAATCAGCTTTTTTATTCGACCACATAAACATAATTTTCAGTCATACTTTTGTTACTTGGTACGTGAGAAGTATTTTCCAATCAGAAACTGTAAAGTTTGTATATCCTTGCATGAATGAGCACATGTTTTGTTTAAAAAATGTCACAAACGTTACCAAAAAGTTACACCAAAATGTCACAAACGTTACCAAACGTTACAACACAAACAATGCATTAAAATAAATCCTGGCGATATAATGTTCTGTAACTTTTATGAAATATTTGTAAATATGTTTCCCATAATCATATAATCGGTGTAAGGCGCAATAAAAAAAATCGTTGACACTTCAGAGAAATTGTACTTTGAAGTGATTAGGAGCAAAAAACCATTTCCGTGCGCGGTCACAAACGTTACCAAGCGTTACATGGACTTTACTCAGGATTTTGGCAATTGATTTAATTTTCAAACATCTACATGTCTTGAACCCACCAGTGAGCACCATTATCAACAACAAACTCGTTGATATAATGTTTATGCTAGGTTCTGTGGTCATTTAAAAGTGATTTTTTCAATTTTTCGGTCACAAACGTTACTTTGGAATGAGTCATATACTATTCCTTTGAACGTACATGGAAATAAACCCATTGATATTCCCGGGTTGATATTTACAAAGTCATTGAAAAGTGGTGGATTAATGTGTCGGATTATGTTTGATAATCCAGTTTTGTGTGTGACAGCCGTCGTTCACTTAAACTATTTGCAAGAACTTTAAACTATTCAGCAAATAGCTTGGGTTCTTTGTGGGTCACCCTAAAATGTGTCCCGCCGCGGCTAAAGGATGCAGTTATCGGCTCTTATACATGTTGCTCATTGTAGCATACATAATGCAGTGCAATGAGCAACATGAGTAACATCCGCGGCGGCCTACAAATGACTATATCGAGGGTTGAGTGCCACAATTATGTCGTATAGATCTGCGAAACAATAATCCCAAGGTCAAACTATTTCAAGACAATCAGGTCTTGATGTTACAGAGCATATTCTTAAACTACATACAATAAAAAAACAAGATCATAGTAGATGACCGCAGGTGAAAAATCGCCAGTGCGGCGCTCAATCCTCGATATCCAAGTAAAGTCAGCGTGCCGGGTGTTATGATATAAATCAAAAGTTAATGAACAGAAGAAACATATGAAGATAAAACTGTCTGGATACGCAAATCGTTATACTTTTACTCAAAATTTGTCTATGAGGAAAAACAATATATGTGTACCGCCGCGGCAAAAAGGTCCAGTTGTCGACTCCTACATGTTACTCATTGTAGCATATCTGATGTATACAAATACCATACATTAGATATGCTACAAGGAGGAACATGTACGAGCCGACAACTGGTCCCTTTTGCCGCGGCGGTACACATATAGGTTATTTAACATGGTAAAAGGAAAATCATGTCATATGTGAAAACAGCGCAGGAATTGTGCATACCAACCAAATCCAACGATAATGGATCAAGGGTACGAGATGTTCGGCAGCTCTCATAATAAGTGTTAGTATACTTTAAAACAATCTAGTAAAAATTGAACAAAATTCAAACTTTGTGAAATTATGAGAACAATTACATGCATCTTTTCGAAGTAAAACGTTTACGTCATTTTGAAGATGTTCATCTAAACGTGTAATCAAAAGACAGTAATCTACAGACTATACCTATTCCAAAATATGTGAAGGTGTGCTACGTGTAAAATAAATAATCTAATGTATTATCATTGTATATATGTATATTCAAGATTTTGTAAAATCTTAAGAAGGAAAATAATTAAGAGACAAACAAATAAACATTACGGTCTGCAGAGACTGACCCACGGCTCCCAGCCGCTAGCCTCAAGGCGAAAAGTTTACGTATTGCATGACCTTGTTAGCCCCGTGCAAACCTAACAGCCAAATTGCCTCGTAGTTTTGGCTTAGCTGAAAATACAAACGCATCTAATATATGTCTCTGTTACACAATCCTACGCAAAGTTTGTTGATGGTCGTGTGTTCAGTCGTTTCGTTTTTCATTGATTGAATAGAAGACCAATGGGTTTCGTATCCGCAAGCTAACCAAGGCAAAGCAATTTATAAGCGTTCAGCCCTCTCGGGCTGGGGGAATAGTGGGAAAGTAATTTGGACAAAACCACCTGATTGAGATTAGTATTGTTTTCTTGACCAAGCTGGGGGACACCAAATACTAATCAAGTTCAAGGTTGTCGTAACAAAACACACAGACCGACGTTCCTTATGTCTAAAAAAGAGTTATATTTCATGTAACAAATACACATATAGCATTCTGCCTTTGATTAGGAAGTACGCAGGTTGTAGTGCGATATCTGCTCTGGTCATTTTTCTGATCTGACATGTAAGAATAGACGATGCGAAGGGGTATGTTTGAATTGAGACACCAAAGTGTCTTGCAAATTAGATTCAATCATAATTTATGATTATAAACATTTCATATTACGTGTTGTATTCTGCAGCGAAAAAGACATACCCCTGCTACGGTTTTCTAAGAAGTTCGTACTCTTGTTTCTTTTTTGTACAAAGTACATGTAATGCCTAAAACAGGGAAGAGACGTGTTTAAATGTTAAGTAAAGTTAGCCTTGTTTAAATAGTGTCTTGGGTAACCATATCTTCATCACTGATATAGGGATACAATACCAGTTTACAACTTTCTGCATCCGAATGATAAAAAACCTCTTAAAGAAACCGTCTGAACATATAACTGATCTAGTGCATCAGACACATTCTCATGGTCTGATGTATGAATCTTTATATACACGATTTCGTAAAATCCAAAGTTGGAAAATATTTACGAGACAAACAAATAAACGAAATGGTCTGCAGAGATTGACCCACGGCTCCCAGCCGCTGGCCTCAGGGCAAAAAGTTTACGTATTGCATAACCTTGTTAGCCCCGTGCAAACCCAACAGCCAAATGGTCTCGTCGTTTTCGTAGTTTTGGCTTAGCTGAAAATACAAACGCATCTAATATGTCTCTGTTACACAATCATACGCAAAGTTTGTTGATGGTCGTGTGTTCAGTCGTTTCGTTTTTCATTGATTGAATAGAAGACCAATGGGTTTCGTATCCGCAAGCTAACCACGGCAAAGCAATTTATAAGCGTTCAGCCCTCTCGGGCTGGGGGAATAGTGGGAAAGTAATTTGGACAAAACCACCTGATTGAGATCAGTGTTGTTTTCTTGACCAAGCTGGGGGACACCAAATACTAATCAAGTTCAAGGTTGTCGTAACAAAACACACAGACCGACGTTCCTTATGTCTAAAAA
>JXSR01S040613.1:71357-83150 GCA_000969725.1 Ophiothrix spiculata | reverse complement strand
AGTATTGGAAGAGATAAAGGCACTGGAAGGTTTTTGTGGACAAAAGAACGTAAAACATGCTATTGGCACCCGATTTTTCGGAATGAGCGTTATACGGAATTTTGTTGTACAAGCAGGATTATGGAGATGTGTATACTTTTCAAATGTCAAATATAATTTGCAAGTAAAGTTTTGTCCACTAGATAAAAGTCAATATTTCTTTATCGTCCTACTACTAAAAGTCAAGACTTCTGCTAAAGATTAAGTAATAACTCTCAGATGCTACTTTCACAATAAATAAAAAAATTCCAAGTCAAGACTTCTGCTAAAGATTAAGTAATAACTCTCAGATGCTACTTTCACAATAAATAAAAAATTTCCATTTTCAAATGACCAGCATCAAATGTCAATTTATCAGCAATGCTAAACTTTAACCCCAATTTATAGACAGCAGGACACAAAAAGCAGGTAATTCATGCAGAAGTAGATTTCAGATTTTTAAAAATACTCTCTTGATGAACACTTACGATATTTTACTTTAGAAAAGTTTGGTTTAGTTGATATGAATCCTTGAATCCAATTGAAGAGGCCAAATGATGTATTGTGCATTTTGGACTTTACAATAATGAGAATTAAAATGCATAATACATATTTGTCTTCTTATTCTAATTTCAGTCATCTTATTAAAAACATTCCTGAAATAATAATGACCTTTGAAGAGAATCCACACATTCACTCTTGTATTATTTTTACATGTAACAGATTATCTTACTTTGAAATTTCAAAATCAAAACAATGCAAATGGCAACATAATTGTTGCTACATGTAATTACATACACATCTCCCTCATAATTGCAGACATATTTTAAAAACTGCAAATGTGTGCAGTGAGGTTATCCTTTCTCCTTGAATTTACCAAACGATACTTTTTTATTCCCATGAAACAACATGATGCTTCAAAACACGAGATGAACCACTATCTTAGCAACAAGTAGTCAAAACATTACACTTGTGTATGTTGTGCTGTGAACGACTCTATATGGGTTTGACATTAATTCTTTAAAAAAATAAGAGGATATACAGGCTTTGCTAATCTTTTCTATGAGTCCTGTCCTTGTCACAAGTTACTTTCAATAGTTTGTTATAGCATTTTGTATAAGTCAGAGCCTATTTTATGTGCTTTTTATGGAAATAAAAATTGATCATTTCATTCAGAAGGATTGTAAATTTCTTCTCCAGTCTCTTTAAAAAAACTACCATGCCAAACATGCCATTTTTTTTTCTTGGCCTATTACAAAGCAGACTTGGTAAAATAAAAGCATGTCAGCACCTGGTCGAGTCCCAGCCCATCAAATAGGTGGGTATAAAAACCTCTTGGTAATGTTAGCAATAAAAACAAACACACCACTTATACATTCACTGACTCTCACTTCTATGGGTTTTAGCACTGTATCAATTCCATAGCGAGTGGCTACATGTAACCGTTACCAAAACTTAGCGCTCTGGAAAGCCGATAGCTGCCAATTGTGGTGGGGATTAGCGCCTGATGGAGTGAAAGAGTGGCAATGAGTCGAGTGAAAATTGATACACCTATCACTTGCAAAACTCCGCTTTTGTAATCTTATGCCCGGTTAGGAAAAAAGGGATAATTTGCCTGTTTTCCTGACTTAATTTTGACGCTTTTTACTCTGTTGTTGCTAATTGTTGACCTTAAGTCTGATGTCTTAAGAAAGCCAACTAAGCAGGAATAAATCTTAACTAACCCCTTTTATCTCACTGATTATTTTTCTGGCATTGCATGCAAATTAGTTTTCAAGTGGTAATTTTGTTGCTATTGGAGGAAAGAAGGGTGTGGTGAAGGTATGTCATCTCGAGTTTGAAGAAAAACAAAGCAAAGTTAAATCATGGAGTATACTTAATGGTATACTTAATATATACCTTAAATCATTCCCTATAAAATATAGGGCCAAATTTCAGATCAAACAAGCAAGAATATCTATCATGAATATGAAATTATTCAAGACTTTTCAAATTAACATCAAACATGCCACCCCATCCCCTTTTTTTACACAACTACGTAAATACTCAGCGCAGATCCAGATGCATGCGCATCTCCGAGATCCAGATCTGAGATCCGCATCTCCGTGGACCACTTACACATGCACGTAGAGTGCTGTAGCAGATCCACATCTGATGCTCGTGTAGCCACAGTCTACTGCAAAGCGGCTTCCGGAGATGCGCATTCATATGGATTTGCACTCCTGTGTAATCTTGATCCCCAGGTCTTGATCCAAATTACAAAACTTTTGAAATTATGTTAAGTTAATTGTTTTGTTCACTCATTTTATACTGCTTTCTTTAGACATGTTGTATTTTTAATTTTCTATCATGAAGTTCAATTTTAAGAAAATATACTTCATTTGATAGAATAAGGGCTTTTGTTGGCCAAAGAAACAGTCAGTATGATTTTTAACAAATTAACAATTTTCTGCAAACCTCTGAAATTTTCTCAAAAGTACCCATATCTAAAAGATAAGCTTGCAATTTTTAAATAATAACATAAGCAACCAACAGAATCAACACACTCAGCCATCACAAACTCAAAACCATGCAATGAGAGAGGTTATCTAATTAGGTCACTCCATAGATTTCAACATACACTGCCATTATTAATACAATGAAAACTATGGTTTATATTATATGTATGTGACCGTCCAGCTCAAATCAATCGTAAAGTCAGCCCCTGATCATTGTTACTTTTTTATGTATCTGCAAAGTCCATGTTAAAAGGTTTAAAACGACACCTCAAAGAATTTTACTCCACATGCACAAGTCGAGTTATTTTTGTTCATACTTAAGTTCAGTTTTTTTGCAGGTTTTTGGAAGAATACATGAACATTGTAAATCTGCAAAAATCAATTTCACCAAATTACGACCTTCACATGTCATTACGTACTTTTAGCCGGTACGTGGAGCACATATCCTAAAAGCTCTTAATGAGATCACAAGTTCCCTTCTTGGCATAATAGTTATATGATTACAACTTTTTAAGCCCTTTCATCTTTTGTCATGTGCCTCCGTTACGCATGATCGCAAGAGAGAGCAAAGGATTCACAGTGAAAAAAACTAATAGCGATTTTGTCACTTGTTTTACAACTGATTGAATTTGAATAGAACTGAGATGTTGGGTATTTCAGGCCGATATCGGGTATTTCGGTGGTGATTCATATAGGGGGAATCGGAGCAAAAATGAAGTTTGCCGACTTTACTGCTTTTAGGAGCTGGAAAGACACAAATACATATTTTTATGAACAGACCAGACATCAAACATCCAGTGGACAGCTATCTTGTATCTTTTGTATCTTAATCAATTTCAAGTGGATCTCCATAAGTGGTTTAGATTTCAACATGCAAGGTTTTGCTAAAGCTTTTAAGGTAGGAGGCATCAGGAAAGAATTTGTTGAAGGAACATATTAGTTGTAGTGTTATGATTTGTGTTATGTCCATTAGTAAGCTTAATTAGCATAGAATAATTCAGTGTTGAGTATCTTAAGAGAGCCACACTTGATATCGCATTTCCATAAGTGGACAGATTTACATCTCCAATTTACTACATTTTTATTCTTTTTTTTTAATCTTATCGGAGTCAAATTTGGACAAAATGTGGGTTTTACAAGTCACCAAGGTAACAGAAAATACATATTGCAAGTTGAAAAGTGTATCATTCCCATCAACTTGTAAAATCTTTAAAAAAATTATTTAATGTTTTATGGATCCAGTAATATGCTTCATGTGTTCATTATCTAAACAAATACAATTAGAACTTGAGGCTCTGTATCAGACTCATCAGGATTGTTCATCAACATAATTCAAAATTCAGCTCTATATCAAATATGATACAGAGTGTCCACGAATGATTTATACCCGACTGTCTGATTTTTTTTGTGGAGCAGTGGTTGATGTTTTGGTCAAATCTTGTTAATTTTCAAACTAAACATGTCTTTAGCTTTCTGAAGAATTTTGAATTTTTCAAATCGCATGTTCCTGTGGAATGTTATAGAGATTTTTCCAAACAGGATATATTTTGCGAATTGTAAATTTGTAATCAGAGAAATTGTCGAACTTAAACATTCAATTAAAACCTACGACACTGACACCCTTTACATTTCTAAAGTTAAAACGTGAAATACAACTTAGGTTATATTTATTGGTTGTGATGGATATAGGATATAAAGGGTGTCCTAAGGAAAAGAAATGACGATTTTGGTTACGGTTGAACAGCTTTACAATAGCCGGTACAAATAATGTAAGATGTTACATGTACTCGCCTAAGGGAAACCCATCTGGAAACTTTTACATTTGACCGTGTTGACATTGCTAATTACAACCGAAGTTAGTTTAAATGGCTATTATGGGTAACAACTCAATATTAGGACCAGAATTTGTCGACGGAACAGTGATTCCTTAACTTGCCTGCCAAAATGGTGTCCTGCTCCATATCTGATTAAGTCTATCTCGCTAATCTGAGTAGGAATAGATTCAGAAGTCTGCAAGGTAATGCTTTTTGTAGATCAATACAAAATTACAAAAGTAAAGAAAGAATATATGAATTTGGTCAAGCTGTATTCATTACACTTTACAAACTTTAGTAAATTTGTATGTTACATGTATTTATTCGTATTATACCCGCATTTCTATAGATCAACACCACGTTTACATTATTTTTCAATTACGTCATCATGCAAAGCAATGAAGCATGATATTTTGATGAAACCTATGGAAAATGTAGAAGACTTATCCACTATTGTAGGAAAGCTGTTGGTTTTATGAAAAATTGTGATTTAACATTTTTTCTGATTTTTTGAAACCGGGTATAAATCATTCGTGGACACTCTGTATAAGTGAAAAGTACTTACTAGAAATATTTTGACTCCTGTCAGGAGTCTTGATCACTCTATGACTGGTAGCTATAATAAGTTATAGATTGGAAACCTTTGATGACTTGTAGGTTCTGGAAAGTTTGTATGACCTCTCATCCTTATTCAATGCTTTTCACTTATATTAGATTTGATATAGAGCTGAACTTTTAATTAAGAACTTGAAGTTGATTTCAACATTGAATTTTGCCAAGCAATGTCTGATTTAAGTTATAACTTTGTTTGACAAGTTGCACCCTCATATTTGTAAAATTTCTTCTGTTTGCATCTAGTTCATTCTAACAACTAATGACCTGTAATCTCAAATTAAAACGATGTTTAGCATACAATTAAATAATTTGAAAAGTTGTATAGTATGTAATAACCAGAATTAACTCCTTACTTTTGATTTTCATGAGCCTTCATCCACTCTCACTTCCCTGTATGAAACATGAATATTAAAAACAAATCATGATTACCAAAAGTGTAAAATGTAAAGACTTTTTTCTCATATGTCAAACACTAAAACGGGTCCTGACAAAGTCTCTATCAATCGTGATTTATCCATTTGTTTAAGTCAACATATCAGAGGATATAACACCAACATTATTTACCCAACACTGCTCTATGTGTACCTACTACAAATACTGATACAAACTCATCAAATAACAAACACAAGAGTGTTCTTTACATTGTAAATAATTCACAGATTTGGCAACCTAATTTCAACTCTATCGTTTTAATCACTGCATATTCATTGCGGAGTGTATACCTTAGTGCAGTGCTGGCCTGGCTACGCTACAAGTTCAGTTTTAACTTGATTTACAAGATAAACTATTCAAAATTCATAAGGAATATTACTCATCAATGAGAAGATTGTTCACAAGTATGTTTTACATATCCCCAGATACATACAGAGGAGATTTGATGGCTATTCACAAGTTTTGGCATAAATTATTGCTTGTAATTATGCTTTTAATTACAATGTGGAGACGTTGATTGTTGATTACGATAATTAGATCACTTTCAGAATTGACAAAGACATACGGTCAATTCATAGTCGCCTCCTCACATTTTCGCTATCAAACATTTTGTTGTGACGTCAAACTATGGGCAGCCATATGTGTTTCTTACTGACAAATGGTACACAGGGGTGCTCAAAGGTTTTGGGGTGCATTTTTGTAATTGTTGGTATATTGATGGGTGGTTTTTTGTCACAGATCCAAAATTGGATGTATTTTTTTAAAAATTTGCCAAAAAAACCCACCCAATTTGCCCTAAATTGGGTGCTTTTTCTAGAAAATGGTATAGAGATTGGTTGTAAAATCACGCATTTCAAGTTATAGAGATGGTCAAAATTCTGAAGTCTACTTTGAGCATTCCCATACAGAAATGTGTTACAAGTGGAATTTTTTGTGATTTTTGTTGAATGTAGTAGTGAATTTTATTTTTATTTGGGTCAAATTTAAAAACTGGTTAAAGCCAAAAACTTAATTGAAGGTACAAGAAGATTTCAATGTCACAAGTTGTTTTGTATTTCAAATAAATGTCACAGATCATAAGTTCAGAATTCAAAAAAGCAACTTAATCTGAGTTGAACCATGGTTGATACAGTATGACAGGCAGAGGAGGGATAAGAGATGTAAAATGTCCAGAAAGTCAATAAATTTACAAATATGAGTCCAACTCACAAAACAATCTGGACCGCAGGGGAACAAATCATCTTCTGGTTATCAAGATCATCCAGTTCACAAGCAATCTTGAAAATGAAGAGTCAACATGTGACACTACCAATGCAAATGAGTCCCATGTTGGTAATTTTCAATTTAGATTTTTCATTTTATCAATAACTGAATGTTCATCAAAAATACTACATTTTTATCAACAGCCCATCAAAACTGGTCATTGAGTTCCAGAGATACAATATCCATTCGAACTTTAAAATTAATTCTTCCTACATCTGACTTATTCATCTTGGTCATGTCACATGTCGTCATGTGAGTACAAGAAAGTCGTATCTGCAATAGCTGCCATTGGTCATAAATTTATTTGGATTGCACACTGTATAATCTCCAGTCTTGGGTCAGTGGCTCTTGAAATGGTTCTTGAGGTGACAGTGTCACCTGAAGAACCATTTCAAGAGCCACTGACATATGATAGAGACAATTTGAGGGATTTTTCACATCCTAATGTTAAGTTGTTAAATACAAATAACATATGGCAGTCATTGCAGATACGACTTTTTTGCACTCACATGACGATGTATAAACCTGAAAAGCAAAATGAAAATGTCATGTAAGTATAAATGTACATAAGTACCTAAGTTTCCAAATTCTGCAGGGATCTTATACCAGGGCACTGTTATGCACAAAAGAACAAAAAGTCAAGCAGTGCATCTTCAAAATTGGAAAGTGGCATTTAATTATGTTAAAAACAGTCCCTAAAGTTGGCCCAAGGGCAAATAGATCATGACATGTCAGAACAAAATATCTAGCAATCCCTGGCTCAATAATAGTATGAAATGCCTGCAAGCTGTCGAAATAATGGGTCATAAGCAATAACGATTGAGCATAATAATAAGTTAAGTAACTCTGAATATCTTAGTTAACTTAGATATCTTACCAACACAAACACACTTCATTAAAAATAATTTATGTTGCATGTTAAGCATGGCATTAACCAGTACACAACATAACAAAGTACAAAACCAAGTAGAGTGAAGATAGTGGTTAACCTCTGTTTTGGAAGAGACCCTCTTCTCTACTAATTGAATGTGTTTAGGTAGTGAATTTGATAGTGTGGGCTATTAATGGAACAACAGATTTTTTGTCGCTGGCTAGGTAGGAATAAGGAACTTGAACTTTTTCTTATGTTTTAGATGCTGTAATCTGATTAATATGATAGAAGACACTTCAAAGGTAATGTTTCTGAAGAAATTAGAAATTCGACCTTGGACACAATTTTTGACTATGCTCATCTTCAATATGGTGGGGCTCATTTAATTGTACAGTATACATTCTAAATCAATGTTATCAAAAATTCGATAGTTTCAGTGGGATGACAAATCATAGTACATTTCTTTCATTGCAAATTCATCCCTACCAATGCCACAGCATTTGTAACCACCTTTGTTTTATCTCCCGCCGCCTCCTAGCCCCACTCTACCAAGTTCCATACACACCTGTATCTTTCATCTTTATTCCATCATCATAAGGGTGTTTTTCCTCTGCTTTTAAAAACAAAAGTGACAAAAACACCCTTTCTCATCTAGCCTTTTCTTAGCTATGTTTTCCCAAAGGCATATCTGTGCATATCATTTATAAAAACACAAGTTAATGTTTTCACCAATTTTACTCAATGTTCTTCCATCTTTTTTTCTAAAACAGTCATCTCATATTCACTTATTTCCAATTTCTCTAATTGCCTCTGTAAACCACTCCGACTCTGTATGTACAAAAAGCTAAGGAGTTAATTTGAAGACAAAATTCTCTTAATATTTCAGATACCAATCATGCACACAACTTGGTAATGTTGTTAATTTAGATGAAGTTAAAAGCTCTGCGACATAGAGCACGGTACTTTGGAGAATTCCGCATCTTTTGTGTCACAGGAATTCTTGTTTGTATAACATAATGGACTATTCTTATCATTTCTGTATAGAATAAGGCGACTCTATATATAACATTATCACTATGATGAAAAGTAAAAAAAAAACATTGCTGGAACATTTAAAATTTCCTTTCTCTTTCAACATGTATGATGTGCAAAAAATACATGATAATATACTGAGCAAACTGAGTTTAAAGTATGCTGGAAGGTATACAGGTTCGACCAATTAAAAGCACTTTAAAATTCAGGAGCTTTATTTTTCAAAAAAATTTGAATAATATACCAAGATAATTAATCAAAAATAATAAACTATGGAACATTTTTTGTATATGGTGAAAATTGTATTTCAAGCAAAGCTATTTTCACAAAACAATTGACATTTGTGCAAAAATGTGTGAAAATCTAACTTTGTCTCCGATTCTGTGTAAGTCAATGATTATCCTTATATATTGAGAGTCTCAAGATCACTGAGAGAATTTTTTTTACTATTGCCAGAATTAAAAAGCAGTCAATATTTGGTTTACCAGTCAATATTTGTTTTATATACCACTTTTATTTTGAGTAGGTTATAGCAAAAACTATGGACTGGTTCAAATCATGCAAATTAGTATGTAATAAAAAATATTGCCTGGAGGTGATCTTGAGATTATAGGCTACTATTTTCCAGAGGAAAAAAGCTGAAGGAAAATAGCAGGCCTATGGTGTCAAGATCATCAAGTAATAGGTTTAGTATAGTCCAAGTAACAGAGCAGTCCATATTTGTTTGATATCCCTGATAGAATCACCCTAAATGGTATATAAAACAAGTGGTAGTTCCCTCGCCTTCCACCAATGAGGTACCAGGTTCGAGTCCTGCGCCCGGCGCTTTACGTGCATTTAGTTTTTAGTCCATGCTCGCTTTCGTAGGTTTTTCTCCGGGTACTCCGGTCTTCCTCCTGCATTCAAAACTGAATTTAAAAACATCTTGGAGCCCTGTTGAAGATAAGCTTCCTTTAGCTTACTTGGTACCAAGTACCAAGTTGGGTTTCCTTGGCAAAAGCCTAAACAAGGTGATTTAAAAAGTAGGAATTGAACTCTAGTCTTGCATCAACAGAAAGTTTAAATTCTCTACCTTAAGAAGAACGACTAAGATAAACCTACCTGGAATACCAGTGACGGCAACAATATGCCAAGCACCACAGGACATTTTTCCAATTCGACGACTTCCTATCGCTACCCGCTGCGGGTGCCATATTCTCCATGAGGGCGGTTTATCAGCATAAATCACATGACTACTCCTACCCCACATGAGCAACACTCCATCAGCTGAAAATAATGGAAAAACAATTGTTTGTCATTCTAAAAAATAAAGCATGCTGGCAACACCAAAGGACCTGTACTTTGGTGTTTATGGACCGACCATAGATTTCACAGACTCTCTGCTGTTTTTATTCCAGAATGGGAATCAAATTGGAGGTAATTGTGCATTTGCTCATGATGCATCTTTAGCATAAATTAATATTTCCGCGGTTTGTCTCTACACACAATCAAATCTTGGTGTCCAAAGTTGATTTTCTTCAAGCCCTCAAGAAGTTAGAATACTTACCCTTTTCTAGTCTTTATTGGAAAACAATGAAAAATAAAGTTAATTTTTGGAATTTTGAAAAACTTTAATGCACACAATAAAACTAACACATGCGGGAGCTTTGAGATAACTATTGAATTTCTTTGGCCTTAATTACTTATAAAAAATTTACTAAATCTCACGAAAGAAACATTATTACTCCAACTCAGTATGATACTATAAGCAATCTTCTGCTAAATGAAAAAAGCAGGAAGACGAAGAATATTCAGAAATTTTTTCAGAAATAGAAGGAAAGGAAAAAAAAGAATTTAAAGACAAGAAATAACAGGAAAAATTAACAAAATCAGTAGTAGGAACGACCTAAAGGAAGATCATCTGCAACAATTTCTAATTTTAGCCTTGGAGCATAGGTCTTTAAATAGCTTTAAGGTCCATTTCTACTCCATCTTTCCAGCTCCTCCAGAAAGGGATAATTGGTTTGAACATAAAAAAGTACAAGTATAACATCTAGCTGCTACTTTGATTGACAGATCTATATTATCATCAGTCATAATGTGAGGGCAAGAAACTCGTATCTGCAATAGCTGCCATTTGTCCTAAATTTGAATTGCACACTGTATGAAGTCCAGTCTTGGGTCAGTGGCTCTTGAAATGGTTCCTAAGGTGACGGTCACCTGAAGAAAAATTTCAAGGGCCACTGACATATTGCTAAAGAAATTTGAGCAACTTTTCACGTTCTAGTGATAAGGTGCTAAATAGCTTTACATATGGCAGCCATTGCAGATACCACTTCCTTGCACTGACATGACAATCTGAATAGGCTTGAAGCATCGCATACAAACACATAACACTGTCTGCTATGATTGAATGCCGCTATGAATTGGTGGATATACAATGAAATTACGAATTTGATGAGTAGGAGTTTTATTTTTTACAAACAATTTGCAATATTTACATGTGCTTCTGGAGATATGCTATTGTTACCAGCATTATGCGCTGGTTTTGTGCTCAATTAGTAATTAGCAAACTAATCTAATCTTCTTGCCTGTACTCTGTATAATCTTAGAAGAGTATATTTATGGCGATCGAGGATTTCTGCACAGCCATAATTTCATAAAATTTTGCATTTCTAAATTTAGCTACATTTTCAGAAATGTTAATAAGGACCATAAGGTTGGCAATGTTGTCCATAATAATCATCATTTTCTTTGATTATCTATTTATCTATAGCAGCAGAATGCCAGGCTTATCCCAATTAGTGCAAATGCATTAATTCTAGGAACGTCTCCATAGTGTGAAAGACAGAATACTGGAGATAAGTTTTGATTTTAGATGCAGCAGGAAACCGAAGAGCTTGGTGAAAACCTGCGAGGATGGGTATGGATCGACAACCAAATTCATATACAACCTTTGTTCATCCTGGAATCGAACCTAGGCTACAATGGTAAAAGGCTAGATAGAGAAGAAACACTGCGCCAACCCGTCCCCATTATCTGGCATTAGATATCTGCTTCTTTTTGAATTTATAATTTGAAATAATCCTCATCTCTGTTAATAGTAAATAGTTTTCCCATATGAGAAGTAAACATTTGATAAAGATTTTTGTAAAGAGGTTGAAAAGAAATTGAGTTGCTTAGGTAGATAGCAATGGAATCTTAGATTTTAGTACACTTTAAATTATTTGTATTTTTTTCATCTTATTCTTTAACAAACAAGGAACCGTGA
>JXSR01S040613.1:19975-45123 GCA_000969725.1 Ophiothrix spiculata | reverse complement strand
GATCATTGGAAATACATTAAAATGGATTACTACAGCTTGCATACGTAAATTGTAAGTTCAATTACACCTACTACGAAAATGAAAAGTTAGTACTTTTAAATTGGTACCACTTTCGGGAATCGGGAACATTTTTTTGTTCCCGAGTCCCGACTTTCACGGGCGGGACTCGAATTCCCGGGTCCTGATCCCAACATTACTGTTTAATGAGCCAATCACATATATAGTTTCTAGCAATATAGTAAACACTTTGAAACATGCTCTGTTCAAAGCAATTTTGTTCTTAAAAAATAAAAAATCACCTTGTTTAGGCTTTCGCCAAGGAAACCCAACTTGGTACTTGTTACAAAATATTTTTTACTTTTTAAAATAGTTTATTAATCAAATGCAGTGGACATATGTGATGCGTTACAGCAAAAGGTACTTATGTCCCAGCTACAAGTGTCTGATTAACAAACTCATAATCAATTTAAGACAGTGCAATAAACTGAAGCACCTCCAGGAACCTAAATGATGGCTTTAATTTATCATTAGTTCTTAACAGTTATTAATCAGACACTTGTCGCTCCGACTTAAGGTACCTTTTGCAGTAACTCGTCACATATATCGCATTTAACACTACTGCAACTCCTGTAACCCATCTCTTTTTTCCCAAGGGAAAATGCATTGGTTTCTTATTTATTCCTGTTTTCTCCATTTTTCAACCTTTTAAGGTGAATTGGACAATATTTCAAAATTGTATCTGCAGCACTCCTTTCTCTATATTTGCATCATGGCTTATACACAAACAAGCCATGTCAAAAAACCCTCACCTCACCAAACATAAAATAGATCAAGATGTTTGCGAATATGATTGCGACAAATAATAAAACAATAACAATAACAATCCATAAAATACTGGTCAGATCCATATGGTCCTTTTTTACTCATAAAATCATACCAAAACCTTCAAATATCACAAAGTCAGATTTACAAATATGGCGATTGTAAAAATCAAAACCATATTGTAGACAAATAGGCTCCACTATGATAGTGACAAAATCAAGAATATTCTCTCATTTTTCCCTATATAGAATTTTAATATAATCTGCCATCTCCTTGTAGCATGTGCCATCATATTAAACTTTGTGCCTCCTTAGAATTGATGCTAAATTGGTAAAATTATTGAAAATTATGATATTAAAGGATTCTAAAAATGGCTATACAGGTTTACATAATAGTTTATTTTTGGATTTGAAAATTTAATAATGTTACATATAAATGGAGTGCTATCATTTTGTAAAGGTGTTCATGTAAAAGAGGTGACTATCAACGGTGAAAAAAAGAGGTATTGGGCAAGTTCAAAATGATCTACAAAACATTACCAGATTTCTGCAATATTTACAGTGTCTGTAATTTTAAGTGAACTGTAATAATGACAACATGCATGATTTTATAGTCAAATTCAGTCAATATATCAATTTTTTTCATTATTAATTGCATTGTAGACAATAAAAATACTATCCTTTTACGAGTTAAAACAGGGGCTTACGATATTTGTCTCATTTGCATCCCTGGCTCAGTACAACAGTAAGCTGAGATCCGCCCATATAGTTTGACATAACAACAAAATATTAAATATAAGTTCTCAAACATATCCAGTATACTCACAGTGTTGAGCTATGACGTTTCGAGACCGATTGGTCTGGTCTCTTGATCATATATGAAATGTCATAGCTAAACACTGTGAATATACTGGATATGTTTTGGAACTTATATTATATTTTATTGTTATACCAATTCTCCTGATGAACCTTTTCAAGACTATCACAACAAAATGTTTGGTAGCAAAAAATTTGTTTGGAGGCTGAGTATAAGTTGACCCATACAGAAATGTCTCCATAATTTGTTAAGACTCGTGAAAATCTTGGTCTGATTCCTATGGTATCATATGTGTTCGTTCATCTCTATATCAAGCAAGAATCATTTTGCGCTACAGGTGTAAATACATGCAAAGGTCATACTTTGCCGAAATTTATTATTCGTCAGATACGCAATCCTGATGCTTACAAAACACCTGCAAAGTTTTCTTTCAAGAAAATGATCAGAAATATGAAATATATCTGTGTGTCCTGTGGAAAATCAACAGAAAATATAGGGCTTACTGATCTTTGGAACATGTTTATCTCCGTTATACATTTCACTCCCTGACAACCTTTCACAGACCATAACTTGACTTCTGGAAATCGATTGAAGTTCATTGAGGTGTCATTTATTTCTTATAACATGGTATTTGCAAATATTTAAAAAGGTGAAAATGGCCATAGGCTGCATTTATGGCAAGTTTGAGATGAACAATCAAATACAGGGCCTAATTTTATTACAACCTTTCTTGACATTTCATCATGATTATCCAAATACTTTATAAAAACTGATAGAAAATGCTACCTGACTATGAAATCTAAACAACACCATCAGTGTCATTTTTTTCAAAACTAGAAATTAAGCTCTCCAAGGGAAAGGCTAACTGAAAATTGTAAATGAAATCAATTTTCAAAATGAAGTACTTTCAAAAATATTTGCTTATCTCCCTTTGCCTTTTTATTGAACACATTAGTGTATATTTCAAGAAAGCAATGTCAGTGTTACAATGAGTGACAGATACGCCATCTAGATGATGCATGCAGATATCATTCCATCATAGAATCACTAGTCACACCACACAGGGAGGGGTACTCACCTGTTTGAGTATGGCTTGATGGTCGCAAGGGTACTGGAAATGGGAATATTTCTTTAACTTTTGCGCTTGTGAATTTTTGTAATGTGTGGTGATATAACTTTCGCTGTACATTAATTTTCCCACAAAGGCGAATTGAATGCAAAAATTATACCACTTATACAATAGAAAACAAGCCACTACTACAGTTTTGGCTTGTATCGGTGATATCACGAAAAATATTTTCATTAGGAAAGGTAATTTTTTTCTGCATTTCCTTTTTTTCTGAAAGATCAAGATGCACCAACTTGTTTCTGGGTTTCACAAGTAATGCCCCACAAAATGCCTATATTATAAAAACAGTTAAGGCTGAATTTAAGCCGGAAAAATGACCACCAATCATAGTTTAAGGTTTGAATTTGTTACGTTATTGCATAAAGAAAAAAAAATGTTGACATAGGGGCTAGGCTTGAATTGATCTGAATCAAATGTTACGGTAACCAGGGTCTGAAGTATAAAAGTGCTAGAGCTGAATATTTTCCCTACCCCGGAGATGTTACTATACTTAATGGCCACACTTTGGAATATGTAGGACTGAGCACGGAGGAGTTAGCATTCTTCAGGGATGGACCATACCTCAGGGAACTCCAAGGTCACAGACCTCACTTCTTCACACACAATCCAACATGCTAACTAAAAGCTTCATTTTTCATATATTTAAAAATAGCCGCATATTTACTTCCCATATACCTCGAAACATCGGCATCTTGATAGCGTCATTTGGTCAGCTTCATAACACATACCTTATGAGCAAATAAAACAAAAATCGACCAGAAAATTGAGAGAGGAAGATGTCAAGCTATATGTCATCTCCTCTTTATCTTTTCTCTTTATTTGCACGGCTATCAGCCGACCCAGGTGCTTTGGACATGGAGACTTGATCTACAAAAGTCCGCTGACAAATCCCATCTCTACTGCGTCTCGTTTCTTTCTTATTTTGCCCCAGGATGCAGGTGTCCAGTAACCCCTCTGCGTTTTCTTGGTCCAAGTTCAGTGGCTGGACAAAACAGGCTATAATCAATCATCTCACCATTCATATACAGACAGTGATCGATAGAAAAATGTTTATAGAATTTCAACTATTATTTTACCATGCAATATATTCTTGAGCGTGATTTCAATCGTCTTGGGGTCCGCAGACACATGAATAGATTATTATTTGTTAATATTCTGAGATGGGGTTTCATCATAAAATGCCGTATCTAGTAACATAACAATGGGTGGGCCATTTCAGGACTGTAGCTAAGAATCGTCAAAAGGCAGGTTCAGGTCTCAAACTCTTATACATTTCATGGGATCCTTGAACCTAAAAAATAACATTTTGTATCTTAATTCTTCCAAAACCCTATTTTGATTTTTTTTGTAGTAAAAATGCCTTCTATGCAAAGAAAGGTGTTATATCACACTATATAGCATCAGACCTGAATATTTTTCTGATCATAGATTTTGACACCAGTAGTGAGTCAGGTGGGGAGAGGATGTTTGGGGGCTAAAGTTTTCCAAAAAGGCAATATTTGTGTAAAGTCAGCCTCTTTTGAAATAACATTGAGATATTTTAGATCCTCAGGCCCCTGCAAAATCAAATCCTATACACTGATGGAACCCCCATTTCATATCAAACTCAGTAAACTTCATGCATGTTTCTGTTTGATTTTTGTTTTGTTTTCTTTGAATATCCAAGCCAACACATCTTTATACAGGGCTATGATACAAACCAATAGAGTCAAATGACCAGTTAAGCTTACAATCATGACTCGTATCTTGTAACTGCATACACGGCATAAAGCTGCCTCCCCTGGCTATAAGATGCACATTATATCAATGTTTTGACACCGGTTTCAATTTCAGCTCAATATTTCGGACATCTGCATATAAGAGGAAAGCTATAAAAGTAATGATATGGGCATCTATATGTCAATATAAAGCCTCCGATTCGTGGTGTAGGTTACCATGTGTATGATATCATTATTGCATGGACTTCGAGGGACACTAGACCATCAAATTTGAAGCCCATAATTAGATTCATAAAGTATAAATATTTTGACAAATAATGTATTGTTACTTTTGTGTCTCTAAATATCCTGATTATAATAACCGGATTACCTCACAAATGTTGGACTTTGAAGTGAAAAAATCAATGATTTTTTTAAAACTTACATTAAAATACTGCATCATTTTTTGTTTTAGAAATTTCTCTCTAACTAAACAAATCCATAGACCCAAATTAAAAAAGAAAATACAATTTTTTCTTGGGTAGTATATACCTACCACCACACCAGTACCAGTATATACATTATCTTATGATGTAGCTTCACTTCCCATCCCTGTACATTTCCTAAACCAACATTGGTGTAGGTTCACTCCGTGTACTTTTTAACCTCACATGATTCAGTCCTTTGCCTATATTGTCATCTCCATGTCGCATCTCATATCACATAGCCCGACACTTGATACAAATTGTCAACAGTTTGTTCACAAACCTCGCACATTTGGCAAATTAAGAACACCGATTTCATTTCATTAGTCATATCGTCAAACAAGTGTTAAGATAGCGTACACTGTCTAGCTTGGCACATCATAGCATAACAACTATTAAGCCTGACTGTGAAGACTCGGCGTGAAGTAGTTTCACGTTTTGTGACAAACATTTTGATTGCGTTAACACGGTGAGACAAAATGACACGCTACTTGTCGAGTTGTGAGCTTGTTGTTGGCGCATATGAGGCGCTACAAACCATCTGCTGTAATGGGTGATGGTACGATGGTGTAACCCTGTCATGAATAAGAAAAAGTTGTAGGGTTGACTACAATTAGGGCATGGTGTAACTCTGTTGTAAAGTACAAAAAGTTACTGGAGTATAGGAAGATCAGTATAAGTTGCATGTTGGTTGACACTAAACATGAACCACTATCATTGCCTTTGATGTTTGAAACTAGAAAAAAGTCAAAAATATTGAACTTTATTTAAATTGACTTATTTTTATTGCAAAATTTAAACATTTGAAGCAATTAATTAATACTTTTTATCTTGATAAAAATGTTTAACTTAATTATTACTGTACAAAGCATATGTTAGTATTTATTTCATTTTGTAAGGAATTTAATTGTGGGCGTGTTATCTAACAGAACGGTGTAGGACTTATGAATGGAAAGTTGTAAGTTCAAGTCCCACTAGTACCAACGTGTTATGACCCTGGTTAAATCACTTTATCACACTTGCCTTGTCAACTCGAGCGCATTTGGGAGCTGTTTCGGGGGAATATCACAACCTTAGAGCTGATAAGGTCTGCACCTTTGGTTATTGGCTGCAAATGGCCCTAGTAAAGGCAAAATGGTTCTTACAATTCCTTTGCTATAGTGTAATTATATTAATGGTCATCGCTTTTGTAACCATTGGAAAAGGCGCAATATAATTGCTGTAAATATTATTATTATATGCGGGCCACTGCGGCAAAAGGATGCACTTGTCGGCTCGTACATGTTGCTCATTGTAGCATATCTGAAGTATACAACTAGCATACTTGAAGAGGGGAGCGTGGCCGAGTGGTTAGAGCGTTGGACTCATAATCAAATGAATGCGTCTGTCGTGGGGTCGAGTCCCGGTCTCGGCTCTCGGTACGTCTCCTTGTTTCCTTAAGCAAGAAACTTTGCTCTACTTGCTTCGTGCTTCGGAGGGCACGTAAAGCCGTCGGTCCCATCTGAAGTGTTCCTGACACACTGTCGGATGTAAAAGAACGTCACGGGCTAGGCTATGGCCGTTCGAAATAAGAGTAGGGGAACCTTCCCTGGCAACCGTGACAGTATGTCAAAATACGTCATCTAATCTAGGACCAGAGTGCATAGTCACTATACCTTCAAAAGTATATCATCTCTCTAGGACCAGAGAGCTCATCTAGATGCTGAAAAGGCTTTGATGAGAATAAGCGTAGAAGTAGAAGTAGAAGCATACATCAGATAAACTACAATGAGCTACTTGTAGGAGATGGCAACTGCACCCTGTTGCCACAATGGCCCACATATTATAATATTATTATCTTATGAATTTAACATGCAGGAAAATTTTTATTTTTTCAATTTTTCAATTGCAAAGTATAATACTTGTGAAATGGCTTGCAGTCAACAATATGCAAAAATAACAAACTGGAAAAAATACATTTACAGTATTGAAAAACAACATACAGAAATATTTTGGTGAAAAAAGAAGTACATTAAGTGTCTCATGCTGTTTTTCTTCTTTCTAACTTTGGTTTGTTATTTCCGCTATGATTTCAAAGCCCATAATGTCTGAGCCCATCGTTAGCCTCAAGCATATATTATAATAATTCTCGATTCCTCAACCAAAACACATCATAATGGCTAATATACGTTTAATCCTTTGCTTTTTCACGTGGTCCTGAAAGTTAATACCTTGTTAGCAGTTAATGACATCTTAGCATTAAAAATGTAAGACATTATGGACATATCTTGTCAAGCAAAATGCATGGAAGCCATGCCCGGGCATTAATTAGACGCCAAGTGATCATCTGAGAGGTAGTGGTATGTGTCAAATATTCTATACCCAGTTGATTCCAAAGAAAGGTAAGAAGAATGTTGCCCTGATCTTGATATGTCTATGTGATCATCCAGGGTAAACCTTAAAGAGGATAAGAAAGTGTCAATTTTTTTTCCTCACAAATTTTCTTATAAACCTCAAGTGAATTTTGTTTCCCAGCAAACCTGGGCAGCATGGGCAGACACCAAGTTCATGAATTACACACTATGTTTGAAAGGAAGTTAAAGTCATGAATACTTGATGAAGACTAGGCAACTACTAAAAATGTTGTACTAGGTATGCAATTAGAATGCCCATTTAAAACATATTTTACTTTCCGCTGACGACGCCGGTGGACCCGGCGAAAGTGCTCCGGTGAGTACAAATTTTAGTAGCGTAGAAGTTTAAAATATGAACATTCTATAGTTTTCACCGCTGCGTATGAATATCCATTATTATATATTTTACTTGCTTTCTTTTTTTGATAAAAATGATATTGAAATAGAAGATTTAATAATGTACTGTATTCTAAATATTCACTTGAAAAAGACTACGACAACCAATATGGCTATTAAAGTCATTGATTGTTGGAATTACCAATGCTGCGGCAATGTCAGAAAATTACATTGTAGTGCAAAATGCACTAGTTGGAAAATATGAACTTAACTTAAAGCTAACAAAGATCAGAGTTAAGAGAAGGGGTCTGGTGTAGAATCTTTGTATTTTTTCTCCCATCACCAGACCCAATTCAAGCACATGGAATAAATACAAAAAAAAAAGCTTACAAAGATCCGGGCAAAGATCAGAATAGGTCGATTCCGATATTAGGTAGATCGGTTAGACACTACCTCATAGAACAGAGTTTCAGAAGAGATGAACTAAATCAACAACTGAAAATACTTAAGAAAGCACTTTTAATGAGAAAAAAAAACTTGGTAAAAATTGGTTACTTTTTACAAATATTACATGCTAGTGTCTGAGAAATCCACTTGAAAAGTCACATATATTATTTTGAAAATGAAAGAGATTTGAAACATGGCATTTGACTGTAAGTTGTGATTGGTTAGGCCAAAAAAAAAAAGAACTCTGTCTCAGCTTTCTTAGGCCCAAAACCCTAAGCGTTTAGTCAAAAAGGCTATGCGGACGCGGAAATCTTTTTTTATTACGTTGTTAGGTCACTATTTGTTCTTTTCTTTATCTCTCGATGCAAGAAAAAAATAAAAAGGCAAAAAATCTCTTGAAAACCTAAACAAAAACAAATGTGGTAAAGTTTTTTTTTAAACCTGCGAATTTTTAACTCTATGCGCGCAGGAAGCTGAGACAGAGTTCTTTTTTCTTTGGCCTTAATTAATGTGTGTTGGTTGTAAAAGTTTCTTATGTATATTTACTGTACTACTGCAAACAAGTCAAGATTCTGTATTTGCAAATGATTGATACCATTACAAATTGAAAACCACAAGAGAAGGATCTAACTCTGAAGGCCAGCACTAGTCATTTCAAATGAAAAGGATTTTTTTTCTAATTAAACCTCAATTTTTTTCTAAATAGTAAAGCCATTCTGATACACCACAGATGAGATATTACACACTAAGGTTGCTGTGATTTCTTGGTTCTTTTTCAATTCAAATTATATTTAGACAACAAGCAAGTTCAAACACCTTATGCTCCAAACATATAGCAGAAGATTCAAGTTCTGTCTTGTTTACTTCACACAACAAAAATAATAATAGAAAATTCAAGACAATAATCTTATAGTGTAAAAAAAGATTCTGAACTTAATTCCTAAAATCTTCACAAGATAATAACAAAGTACATCACGTTCTGATGCATTGTTGCAATGTACTTTGTCCACACCTGAAAATGATCTTATAAGCTGTAAGCTCATTGAAAATTCCACACAGTAAAACACAATGGTATTAAGTCATCAAAAAGATAAAAATTGTCATCTCTATGTGGCGTGTCTGCTTTGGTAACTATAATGATACAATGCTTCTATCAGTTCTGTTGAAACCACAATATTGGTCATGGCTGTCTCTAGCACAAAAGAAAAAATCCCCTTAATACCACCTCCATGCTTGGAACATCCAATTTGACACCTTCATTATCATCATCAGTTTGCATTCTTTCTTCTCCGTTTCTCCTTAAACAAAAATTTCATTTTCACATGTTTGATCTTGCAGTAAAACCCCCCTATAAATTGACAAACTTTCACGTCAATTATCCCCGAAGGTGTAACTGTGCAAAATATTTCAATTTTCCCTTCTTTAAGCTTACAGAAATACCTGTTGTGGTCTCCCGTTTCATAAGACGCTGATCATTGTCATTATATTGATCCTACCGTAGGGATACACTGAGATGTGATAATATCAATTTTCTCATCATCATTTATATCCCCCAGATCTTTGAGGAGTATTACAGAAGAAAATGGTCATTTTCTTGTGGTGTGTTAGCTGATATGGCGTTATGATAGTCAAATACTTGGCTGATATGATTGCCACAATGGCGATGTTTGCCTTGCTGATATTTCAATTTTCCGAGGCATAATTATCGGATGCCTACAAACTTTGCCTTGGAACTCAATGCCATTTAGATAGACGCTCATTTAGAACAAGATGGCTGAACTTCTTTTCTTAAGATTTCTATTCTGTTGGACAATCCTTCTATATTTTCATCTGATTTATAAATAACCAAATATAATTTACACTAAAAGCAGGTTCATGAAGTACACTTTCTATTAAAAAATGTGAATTTAAGAGATTAAAGTATCAAGAAGCAGCCTCATTGGGATTTTTCAAATGTGACCACTCATCTCAAATCAGCTGCAATTGCGACCTCTTGGTCTTCAGAATAAACAGATATTGTTCATACTCCAGGCATATGTGTGCCGCCGTGGCAAAAGGATGCAGTTGTCGGCCAGATTTACAGGGATATTCAGGTCTTTGCTGATGACCCATCACATAAATATGACATATTTATAGAGGATAGCCTCATCAGTGACTAGTACTGCTTTCCATGAGGGTCCTCTGTCAGATGGTCAGATTTATCTGCCAGTTTTAGTGCAGGAGGAAAACCAGAGCACCCGGAGAAAAACCTGCGGAAACAAATTTGGACTGACAGCCAATTGCACATACAGCACCTAGACCGGGGTTCGAACCTGTGTCAGTCCTGTGGGCTCAATGGTGCAAGGCGAGGGAAGTACCGCTGCGCCACCTGCTTCCCCATCTTATCATAATACGCGAATAATGACAACACGCACATACGCTTTGCGTGTAGGTTGGCGTGTCATTCTCGTAAAGTATTATTTCCGCAATTTGTCTCTACAAGCAACCAAATCTTGGCACTCGGAGTTGACTTTGGCAGGAGCCAAGTGGACCCGAATGCCCCCAATTTGAGCTCCATGGGCCAGTATACAAAACCCGGTATCTCCCCTCTAAATATATGAAAAAGAACAGCTCATCTTTCCTTCAATGCAGGAAGTAAATAGACCATAAACTAGGAGAAAGTAGAATACTCGCATAAGGGGCAACCCTGGTGCGCAGCTGCTATTATTTGTCCATGCATGCCATCTATTGTAGTCCAAAGTAAACACAGACAATAACTAGCGACAAAGAACAATACCTCAATGGGTCCATCATGACAATAGGGGCATCATTGCCTGGCAGGTTAACAGCACTTTTACTGGTTCAATTAAGGCCAATTAATACCTCTAATGATTTGTTTTATGTGCAAGGATTATGAGCATGTTAATTGAGTATTCTTTTCTTCTGCGCTTCTTTTGTGACAGTTTCAGGACAATGTTTTCGGGGTTTTAAGGCCGTAATCCACATTTTGGCTGGGAGGCAATCACTATAAATAGACTTTAATTGAACCAAGTTTGTCTATTTTTAAGTAGGATACATTTAATAACCCTGTCAGACTTACCAAGTGGATCAATAAAAGCGTTAATGAGAATCTATAGATAATCAGAAATCTTTGATGTGTTTCTATAAAGGGTGAGAGTTCCATTTCAAACAAAACTTTCATTGTGCAATTGTTTGCATTTAATACGCCAAAAGTTCATTTCACACAAATCTCATTTTGAAGGTCTACATACAATGAATGATGATAGTTATATCTACCCTGAGAACTATGACATACTTTCTCAAGATGAATAATGTATCACACATTAATCTGGTAAGACCCATTAGGTCTTGAATTTCTTGTTCTTGGGATTGTTGAAATGCAAATACAGCCTTGTTGCTCTCAACCCTCAATTTCATCCTTTAAATATTGTAACTTTGCTTTCGGTATCATATGAACTTGAAACAAATACCATTTAATGCTGAAGATTTGATCTTTAAGGTTCGTATGCACAAAGCTGGACTAAAGTTAGTCCCGGACTAAGTGGAATTTGAATTTTTGAAAAATAACACTTTCTTGGAAAGTTTTTGGTGAAAGATTTATACTGATATTTTTATTTATATGATTCATTGTCTGTTTTAGGTTTGGAATTATTTTCAGAACCAAAAATTGGTTTAGTCCTTGACTAATTTACTTAGTTCCAGACTAAACCATTTTTTTTGTTCTTTTGGAAAAATATGCTAATGTTCCAAAACAAAATATTATCAAATTATAGAAATTTCAGTATAAATCTTTAATTAAGCAAGGACATAAATTATCACAGGTTAAAAAAAATGTGTTATTTTACCGCACCGGTATCATACCGATGTTGCGGCTTCCTTCCGTTTACCATATGCCGTTCTGCAACCGGTGGTTATGTAACAATAGCATAAACAATGACTGCAGAGTCTATACCTACTATTACACAGCTAAATTCTAGATCTTAATCCTGTCTTTGTTTTATGCAACTAATTGAACAAGCAATCCCAAACAACCAACAATTAACTTTTTCCATAAACAAAGTTTTCCCCCATCCCAATCCCCCGTTTCATTATCAAATTACATCAGACATATTCACTATCAATCCCATCTATCATCCATCTCCTCCAAAAAATCACAAAAGAAAAAAAAAATAATTACAACATAACCATTAATTACAAAACACATGTATAATTTTTCAATTTCAGTATCTGTATAAAACCAGTAACTATGCAAAGATTTTTATGTTGTGATTTACTCAATACTCATCACATCGATTTCTGCTGATTGGCAATTATTTATGAGCTGTTGCCGTGGCATCCCTAGCGACCTATTAGTATACAAAAAATCAAGCCCCGCAAATAGTTTGGCGAAGCAGCGCTATTTACTCTAATACCCCCATACACAAGCCTACGGGCTATGCTTAATGCAGTCAAGTTTTTTAAACTCCCTATGTAGGATTTCTAGTATAATAATGTAAGCTTTCTTATGGGATTTGTTTCCTGCTTTTATGCTGATTTTTTCTGTGAATGATGTAAGCTTATTTCAAATGTATTTAGGGCAAAATTTAAGTATATTTGTTTAAGAAGTTATTTATTGATAAAAAGAAATTGAAACTGAGCTGGTATTTTTGGATAGATTATGTCCATGGAAGGTTAACAAAATGGTGCCTGAAATCAGTCAGTGAACTGAGGAGAAGGATGATAGAAGTTGATTTTTTGATACAAAGTGAATAAGGATTTAAACTAAAATTGATATTTTGCAAAATTTATCATTGATTTGTCACACCTGAAAAATGGCTTTCCAATTTTCTTTTAGACCAAAAAATATATGGTACACAAGATATCTTAGAAGTTATTTAAAAAAAAGAAAGAAAGAAAAGAAAAGAAAATCACTTGGTGTACAATTCAATTTAAGGATAGGTGAAATGAAATTTGAAATTGGAGTTATCTAACATTTTCAGCACCAAACATTTTGTCTAATTTATATTTTGGTTTATATATTACATACCAAACTCTGTAGAACTCTTTGCAAAAAGCTTCGCCAATCACTGAGTAAGATTTTGGATAATTGAAAAGAGAAAAATTTGTTTTTTTCCCCCAACATTTGAACATAAACTCCCGGTCAAAAGTGTTTGCGCACAAAACCTTTAACCAGCCATATCTCGAGAACCGTTCATCATTTGCGCCATATTTTTTTGGATTTATACTTATCATACATATATCTAAAAAAAACTCAACAAGAATTGCATTTACCGCATTTGAAAATATGTCGTGCTAAACATATTGTGTACTTTCTTCTGCACATAATAAACATAGTTTAAATACATAACTGCATATTTGTTGGAAAACTTATTACCTAAAAATGTTCTTTACGGCTACACGGTAATAACGAGCATTGAATAATAAACAACATAGGTACAAATCAAAAAGTGGGTGTGGTGTATTTGTATATGGTCCAAGAAATCGGCCATTTTATGGTTATGGAAGATCAAATATCAGAGGAAACATAAATTACTTATATTGGATACATTAAGCACCTATAAAAAACATGAATTTTTTTAGAGTCTTGGTCGTTTTATATAATAATTACATTTTTGTCCTTATTTAAGGGTGTGCAAACACTTTTGACCGGGAGTGTACATACATCTTTTTGCACAAAGTTGAGACTGACATTAAATGCATTATGGATTCTTTACAGAACTGTTTATAAATTTTACATTACATAATTCTAAAACAACAACGACAACTTGAGCCCTAAAATGGCAACCTCTTGAATCTCATACTGTATAAATCTATGATATAAGCCATGGCAGTGCTGATTTTAGGCCAGCTACATTCCTGGTAGTTCTACACATAATTAAGTGCTTCATAGACAAGGAAATTGTAATTTCACCCAAGAGAAGCAAGTTTGATCACAAATAATCTGTTCAGGGATGCTAGAAGATGAGTTTGTGGTACTCATAATATGACAATTACGGACATAGTAGTTATGCTACTACAGAGATTGCTGGGGAAATCTCAAACTAATTAAAGAAATATTTTGATGCTCTTCCCTATTGCTGTAATGGCATTGTGTGTGGGAATTTCATCCGATGTATATGACTAACTCTGGCAATTTGTCCATCTTTAGAAATATTTTCATGATATATTCTACATTAGTTGAGAAGTGTAATTTGTATTCTTGTAGGAAGCAAAATAATAATAATAATTGTAATAGACATTTATTAAGTGCCGCTATTCGCCCGAAGATGCTCATGACATTAGCCATTATTATTACACCGTTTTTAGGTAATCATCACAGCCATTCGCTGTAAACTAGATTTTGTCTGCAGCCAAGGCTAATTTGGTGCTAAACATATGAGCACTTAGATTGTAACTTTTAGCACTTTTTTGGTGGAAAGAGCAATCAAATTAAATGCATTGGACATAACCCGCTGGCTGTAGCAGGGCTCGAACTCACAACCTACTGATTAGGAGTCCTGTGCTGTTCCACTAGACCACACAGGCTCTCATCATAGGGAATATTTGTTTGTAAATTCACCCAAAATAAAATCCGAACTAGTGTGTAGTAGTCTTTTATTGATCAACAAGAAAGAAGATGGCTGGGATGGGAATTATATACAATTGATATTTTGTATTTTAACTGGTTTAAAAATGTGCCTACCTGGTAATCATATCTGAGACCCTGGATAATGAGTCCCAACAATTTAACCACTTGACACTGAAAGCTTGCATGCTGGTTAGATAGCCTCCAAAAGCTTCAGAATGATCTTAAATCATCACAATACCAACATCCCCCTTACGTCTTGCCCGTAGAAGCTTGGGCTTTATAAATGTGAAAAATGGTCACATTCTTGCAGAGACATAAAAGGGGTAATTCATGATCCACTTTTCATGCTCAAGGTCACCTCTATGAAAATTTAGTTTTTTAGCTGATAAGAATTCTTGACTGATATATGTTATAATCCCCAATCAATTCATTCAAATGTTCTTGCATTTTTAGAAAAGTGAAAAAAAAGGTGCCATTTTCTAATTATTTCTGGGGCCCGACATTAATTAATTACAACACAGTAGCCTATGGAGACTTTTAAAAATGCTGAAAAGCTTTTAACTTTTTAACTTAAAAACTAATGGTCGGAATCAAGTGAAAATTTAAGAATAAATTTATGTTGTACTCTTCTTATTATTTAGCTAGAAAATAGTTGAGGTTTTCGTCACATGAAAATCATGAACTGCACCTTTAATATAACAGGATAGATATAAAACTAACTATTTTCTAAACTACTTTGCTAACAATAAATGAAGAATCATTAAGTGAATAATCTGCAGTCAACTGCAATCATGGTTATCCCCTTTAAATCAGGTTTGATACCCGCTGCTCAAAGACATAGTCATTGTATAAGCTTACTGGTACAAGTAAGATTTGAAACTGCTCACAGACATTGTCATTGTGCAAGTTTCAAACACAAGTTGAAGTCAAATTGGGAACCGCTAGCAGACATTGTCAGTGCTGTCCTCCTCCTAGAGGAAGTAACATCAGTCATTTTGTCAATTTTCTACAAATTTATATTGTCTTATGCCTGTAGTATGAAACTGAACAATCAAACTTGTGCTGGAAGGTGGTGCTGGATTCCCCTATTTTCTCTTCAAAAACTTATTTTCCATACTCTTTTTGCTGCCATCTTTTGGTTGCTTTGTCATCTGAGTATTCACAAACAAAATGTGAGGTTGACAGATACACCTTATGCGAATATTAATTTTGAAATTACAAATGTTTCAAATTCTTCAATATTCAACTATTTCGGTTAACAATGGTTTTCATTATTCATAAAAACATACATGGAATATACATCAAATTGATAAAAAATGCCCAAGAACAGTATACATACAGCAAATCGACAAAAAAATTATAGGTGCCCCTAAATACATCATTTTATTATATATCTTACTATGACTATATTTATTTATTTATCCATCCTGGGTAACTGTTCTTCTAGGGAGCCTTTGTATTAAAATCATGTTAAAGTGAGTGGAGAGTGTAGTATTAAATGCATGTTCCAATATTTTCCCTTGGTTGTAGGCCAGAAGAATACCAATGAAACTGGAGTTTCAGTAGCTGCTAAAGGAACATGGAGTCCTCTTGCTGGGGGAACATAGCACTGGTTTAGTGTCATGTCTCTTACCCAATGGCCAACAACGCCGAGAACGCTAAGAAAAGCCAGGTTTGCCCACTCAGCAAGCATGCAGGTATGTGTGTAGGTCAGTGGAAAGGGAGATCAGAGAGTGGTCTAGGGGAACATTGAAATTCTAGCCATCCACTCACTATTCTGATTGATTGTCTATGAGAAATGTTAAACAATATGCTAGCCAATAACAATGTGGCTTACAAAGGATTGCATCAACAAGAAATGTTATACAAAATTACTAACCAATAACATGTGGCCTACAATGGATTGTATCAACATCTTACATTTGCCTTACTTATGTAATAATATCTGTAATTGGCTCATAAAATGTTTAATTTGTGTTATAAGTTTATTACAAGAAGTAGTCTCACTCTTAATTTCACATACTGGTATAACAATGGACTGCATAAGTCATATAAATGCATGGGCTACCTCCTTGGTATAGTGGTGAATCCTTACATCCAGCTTGCAAAAGGTCTGTATGTCATGTACACCAGAATGTTGCCAACTGTACTAAATGTGCTGCACTGAAGACAGAAAGTCACCAATAAAGAGCTTAATGGTAAACTAGCCAAGCTCTGAGAGATAGCCTACCCTATCCACTCGTCCAATTCAACTATTTTCCGACTGATAAACCTTTAATTTTTTAAATACTCCAACTTTCAATTGTTTGACAAATCACCCTACTCTGTGATTAAGCATTATAAAAGTATTTTGACATCATTTTTGGCACACTGGTATGAAATAACCCAGTGCTACAGTGACATACATTCAGAAAATGCATAGTTGAATTGGACGAGTGAATAGGGTAGTTCTTCCTTGGGTGATCCTAACTAGATTTGCTGGCCACTGTCTCAGAAGCAAGAAGAAATAGAAAAGCTGATCCTGATCCAGGGGCTGATCCACTACACTGGATCCAAAGCATGGAAGAAAATATAAAATATAAAGTAGATCCAACGGACAAGGTACAAAACACATCAAGGATCAAATTGGATACAGAAGGTTACTTAGAGTACAATTAAATAATTAGAGAAAAACAAAGTAAGCCAACTCAATGTGGGGAGGATAACAACATAAGCCTAATGTCTAGAAAAAAATATAAAAAAAATACAAAAAAAAATGATATATAAATAACTTTGAAGGCCTAATATATGCACAAACAAAAATATAACAAACTCACCAAACAGCAATTAACAAGAAACGGATAATCTACAAAAGTGACGGTTAATAAACGGACTGCACGAGCTTTCGGAAACGGTATACTTTCCTTCGTCTGGTTCACAAGAACATATAAACAAGAAATATAAACAAATAAAACTACGACAACATTATCAAAATATATTTCCACAAATAATAAAATGCAACTTATCTTCAATGATTCCTGACGCTAAAGCATGGAAGGTAATCACCATAGAGAACACTGAGCCTTGACATGTATATTTTATTTGGAGTCAAATGTCAGTTTTACGTATGTTTGATAGTGAAAATTTGTGTAGAGGCCGAGTATAGGACTAGAAAGATCAACGACTGAGGCTGCCATGGAGGACAGACAACACTGGAAGACCATTGCAGTTAAACTTGAAACAAGTAAGCAAATGTACCTAACTCAATGAAAAACTCTGCTACCAATTGAAGCATCTTGCACTAAGTTAGAGGTGATAGGAAAGCAAACTTTTCTAGCACTGTCATTACAAGTTTATTTGCTTGTCATTTGAACTACTTTGGTATCGTTAACACTTTGCCCCTTGGTTACCTAAAACCTACCCCTCAATTAGAGCATAGATTAAATTTAGTATGATAAAAGCTGGGCCACAATGTCACTTCTGTTGTTATATCTCATATATTTCATTTTGCTAAAGCTATAAGCTTAATTACAATTGGTGGGCTATTTTAAGTTCCTTTCCTTCTACCATTTCTATCAATAAACAATTAACCACTTTCCAATCTCACAAATGCACATTAAATCATCCATCCTGCCAAGTACAAATAATGGGTTTTACTGACATTAGGTCCACACTGTCACATTGCATGTTAAACTTCCCTTTCCCATTTACATTCCAATATATTTCTTTCAAAAGCAACATTGAACTTCAAAGAGATTTCCTTTTTCCTGATTAGAAAAGTTGTGAAGACATTGACATCAAACATGGTATGTCTCGGCTGCCAAGAACATTTAATCCTCCCTTTCATTGTGTTTCACCCCTCCCTCCCTCATCTCATGCATACACATCAGAAGGAATTTCCTCCTCTCCCCTCCTCTCTCTGGTAGTAAAAGCTTTGCGTTGCAAAGACCAAAGTTTACAGTTCCACCTGCCACTCACTCTGCTTTCCGACTAAGCACTCATTTTGTCATGTTGGGCTATGTATTCCTACCCAATATATCATTGTTCTGCAGTTACACATATTATTGGTTTGGGAGCAAATACCCTGGCAAAAAATGAGAACAATTCTTGTACAACATTGTACTAAAACTGTACTAGAATGATGTTCCAAATGGGCAGCTCAGAAATGTTGTACTGGAAATGTACTCGATTTTTACCAGCGTGGTTTGTATGAGTTACAACAAAAGATGTCAGCTAGCATTGCCAAAAATATATTTACATGGCAAAACTTCTGAAAGGTTAACATGCAATTTTTACATTTAAGGGTAAAACATTCCTTAAGTGTCAAATGTTTTAATAAAAAAACTTTTAATCTCTAAATTTACTTTACTAAGACAATCAGCTCCATTAGTTGGTAAGTTGAGAGGGGGTGTATTCTTTTGTTGATTTCTCACTACCCATGGATGAGTAAGGGAATGTATTAGCAGTCAATCTATTTATGGCACAGAAGGTCCCAATTTTGAAACCCGGTTGGCTCAAATGTTGAGAGTGTTTCAAATTCCTTTGACCAAGAAGCTAACTGCTGATTGCCTTGAGGACGCTTGCATGAATCTTGGGGTGCTGATTCAGGATACAATGGCTTCAATGTAGGCTGATTAAAATTCAGTGTCCATAGAAGTTGTCGCAGAACCTTAAATCATGCTTGGTGTGGAATGGAGCTTGCTTGACCCACACTGTGATATCAGTACACAATATGTAGGCATAGTGCACTACAAATCAACTGCATTTTTTAAGTTTATTCGAAATAAGTCTTGATTGACGTCCCCTGAGGCTGAGTAGGCTTTTAGTTGCATTATTGTTTTCAATATTGATAAAAAAATACTCTCATTACAAAAAAGCTCATAAATCAGTGGTTATGTAAGAAAAGCATAAATCAGTTTATGAAAAAAATTCATACCCTTCGATATTATTCTGAAAGTTTAGCTAAAAATTAAAAGTCAAATAAAGACATTGTTAACAACATAAAAAAGCCCAATTTATATCTTCAAGAAATAAAAAGAGAAAAATAGTCGCACACAATTTGTACGTTGTTTAATTTGTCAGTGGTTATCTGTATAAACGGTTTCCTATTACCAAATGTGACATTCCACCATTGATGACTCCCACACTGCGCACCCATCATCTATCATACCAATCAATGCTATACAGGCAGCAAAAGTTTTAATGACATATCTTCAAGCTAATCAAGTCTATAATGATAACCATTTATGAAACATCAATAATCTCCATTTGTCTTCACCAAATTGATGTACACTGAAAGAATAGCTCTTTTATCCTCGAGCTATTCCAAGTTTTGAAGCCAATTTCCGACGGCATCTCGACGAGTCCTCCCCTGGCTGTCAAACTCCCATAACTGAGCAGAGATGACAATACATACACACAGAAAATCCAATTGCGAGCCCTGAGGTAATGCTATCATTATGACAGTTTCCTCGTTTTAGATGATACAAGATAGAGTCACAAAAGCAGTTTTTACAATTTCAACAAGATGATGATGAGTTACTAACAACCTTGTTGCTATACCAAGGGACCCGCTATCTTGTTAGCTAGATCTCCTCCAGCAAACCCCTCATGAACTATTACAATCATAAGTTGAAATTGCCTTGAATAATGATTTGCAATCACTCACTTTTCTCATTTAAACCAAAATTGATAAATTATACTCTTGTTTCATATGTATTCAAAATATAAAGCACAACTGAGATTTTTATTTACTAGTTTGCTCTGGAGATTTTACAAATATGATTGCAAGAAGATCCATCTTGTACTTTTCTTTAAGTAAACATGACTGAGCTTGTTAAGTTTTAACATATCATATTTAAACACTCTCATGTAATTTACTTCCAACTCGTTAATTACAATGATTTGGCTTAAAATTTCAGAATAGGTCCCAAGTTGTGTTATAATGTGCAGATAATGAGACAACCTGGAACATGTTCTGCAAATATTCCTAAAACCAAAATAAAAGTATAACAGTTGTGACCAACTCTGGGCATTGCACAATATTCCATCAAGATCCACACTAATATTGGACATTGTATGCCCCCTGAAGATGCAGAAAAGAAAAAAAGACCCTTATTGGTTTACCAGGGGGGGGGGGGTCAGAGAAGCAGCGAACATCAAGATTCATCAGAGCTTCCTCAACAGAGACGGTGGCCAACACTAGCTTCTAACGGTATACAACCATCTCCCAAAGGTGAGCATAATTTTATGTAGTGAGAAAGAAATAACTACTATATTATTCTTAAAAATAAGCATCAAATCAAGTTTGCCACTGATAACGGTTAAGGTGTCCTTCTGATGAAACCAACCCCTGACATCTGGTACTTGGAACATTTTGTAACAAGAACTTCATAGATAAAAACCCTAATTTTTAAGCCACCATTTCTTCCAAAGTTTGTTGGTCCAACAATTCTAGAATTTATACATACAAAGAATGTAAAACATTTCTAACATAAAAAAGAACTGCAAATCCTGCATATGTGTAAAAGGACCTAACTATACTCAGCCTCTACACAATTTTTGTGCTACCAAATATTTGGCTGTGACGTCACCAAATAAATCTGATTGAATAAAAAGTTTAGTGGTAACAAACATTTGATGCAATGTTGATTTGATTTTGATTCAAAATGTGCAATTTAGTGTGAAGTTTAGTCTGTTTTTAACTCTGTGTTGGAAGTTATTTTATTTGGAGTCAAATGTCAGTTTTACGTATGTTTGATAGTGAAAATTTGTGTAGAGGCCGAGTATAGTTTTGTCTTATCCGGGGCTGAACAGATGCTTCAGAATTCAAGAAGACTCAAGTTTATACTGTCAATTTTCATATATGTAGGTCACTTCACCCTTACAAAAACCTGTCCAGATGGTGTTAAATAATCAAGTTTCAACTTGTAAATTACTTTAATGAATTATTCTATTCGGTGGAAAAACTTTCATACAAGTTTGCAATGTTTTCGGAAGACCAAATTCAAACCATGGTTATTTCAAAAGAAATCATGCATCCACATGTTCAAATTTTGATGTTGACAGCAGTTGTGATCAGTAACCAGTATCTATATGATCAAACACCTAAATAAGTTAAAATATGTCATTACTATTCTGGTTAACCAACTACCAGAGATAACATCATTTTACCCCAACAACTACCACCTAAGGGCAAAGATTCTGAAAGGCATCTATCATCAGAACCAGGAATTATTATAGTATCAGCTATCAGAAATATGGACACACTTAATTTGGAAAACTTGGGCTATCTTAATAAGATAGCACATAGTGGCTTGAACTATTCTTAAAATCAAATGATAATAAATGTTTTATGATTTATGTAGCGCTTTTCCCGATTGAAGATTGGGTCAAAATACCTGTTAAATTTATTACATTACCAATAGAATACGGTCAGCTGCCCAAATTGAAACATTCATTCACAACTAATAAATTGCTGTAGCAATGGTTTCCAACAATACTGACCTAAAGAGATGTATTTTCTAAGATTTCCATATTCCCTCCATAATATTTTTATTTTTTTCCATTCCTTATTCTTCTGTCAAGGATGCCCTGCCTGAAAATTGTGACAACCTGAGATGCATTTCTTGGTAGAGGGATCCATTTTGTATAGACCCAAAACAAATTTTAGTCAAGATTCAAAACAGAAAAAAATCAGCATTTCTATGCACTTCTGAGCATCAAATTTATCAAATTTCAATTTGATTTTCATATGTTTGGAGGGAAATGGGAGGTTCTAGCCTTCCAACACCCTCACTCCTAACTGTCTGCTTCTACACTGCTTTTTGTAAAACAAATAAAGTCAATGATTTTTTTTCCTGATCAAGTCCATAAAGGTATGCTGCAAACCATATACCATTCATGTACAACAACAACAGTAGAAATAAAGACACAAAGTCAAAAGCTACTGATCAAAATCAATAACCCTTAATTAAACTTCTTTACCCTAGGTCCTATACCATTTATAGACATTTCAATTAACTTCATATACACCCTTGCCCTCGCTGGGGGCACTACTATCAATGCAATGCTTTGAGATGACAAAACAAAAATCAAAAGGTTTATCAAAAGTTACAGCCTCACAGTGCTACCCAATGCATGATGAATACCTATGCAATTTTGACTATGATTGTTTGGTACAAGGCCAGCTTTAGCTATGGGTGCTTCTCTTTAGTTCTTTGTGCTCCTATAATATGAAGATTGCATAAAGTATACAAAAAGATGGATAAGATAGCAAAAATCAATGGCTACTAAAAACGCAAGACTCCAAGGTAAAATTTTGACAAGAATCGCAGAAGAGAATTTGAAACCTAAGCTATAGGATTTGATTACTGGTCAATAGGCAATAACAATGCTTCTGTGTTCCTGTTCCCTGTGGAAGTGACATGTCATAAGCTATGCAAATCATTCCCACACATGCGATCTGGTTCCTAACAAACATGGTGGGCATTTTTAAAAATCTATGGGGAATAATTTCTATTTTAGTTTTAGTACTCTTGAATCCAATGAATCATAAGTTAACATTATGACGGTAATCTGTTAAACATAAGAGTCTTACAATACACCAAAAGGTAATTATTGTCACTATTTTTTCAGTTTATGAACAAAACCCAGGTGAAAAGATGGTTTGATTTATGTACGCCTATTGTGTCAATACGTGTGATCAGTTGAACCACTATGGACATGATCATTTGTTTGGAACCAGGTCGAACGTGTTGGGCTAATTATCATAAATTATACAAGAAATTACGGAACTACTTCCACAGCGTAGTAATACTTTTATATTGTAATATCTATCCTTTTCACAGATTCTTATACCCTAAGACAGATCATGTACAAATTAGTGGGTGCTTTAGGAGCAAAAAGACAGCCAGTGCAAATATGTGGAACTTGAGACTAAATAAGTTTTGCGTAATAATAATAATAATAATGTAGTATTTATATAGTGCTCTACAAAGAACACAGCACTTTACACACAATAATAAAATAATACATAAATGAAAACAGAAAATCAATTCTTGGGAAACAAAAATGTCTTAAGCTGCTGTTTGAAAACAGAGATGGACGACGCCTCTCTAATGCTACGTGGAAGCTGGTTCCAAAGCCTTGGTTCACACACTTTAAAAGCCTTGTCACCACCTTGTCTTTTAGAACGAGACACTTTCAACCTAGTAGCATCAGAGTGCAAGCGTCAAGTTGACATCTGCTGTCTTCAGCATCATGATTGGTCTGTAATTGAAGAATAATATTGAGGTATTCTGGCACTTTGTGATGCAACGACTCAAAAACAATACATCATGATTTTGTAATTAACCCTCAACTCAACAGGTACAACAAAATGGGATTTATTCATTGTACACCTGCATAGTACCATTAGGCCAATTAGAGTGATCAAACTGCACGTGCTGCAGTATTAATGTACAAATGCAGAAGAAACAAAATTGCCATTATGTACATGTTGCCTGATAACATTGGGACATCAACAACAGTTAGTTACAGACAGTTAAAGCAATACTGTACAGTATCCCCTGTCACCCATGCCTTATGATTTCTGTAGCTCACTGGGTATGTTTTTGGTTGATATTAACATCCTCCGAACAGTTTAGCTTAAATATGCTTACTTTTTCTGTTATGGCCATATGCTGAATTAAATTAGATTTGGGATCCCAAATTTAATTCCATGTGTATTAGTAAAAGAAAGCATGCATGTGCTTTTTATCTATTTTTCTGGGGCATAACTAGTTTTTGACAAAATATGCTTAAAAAATACTTTTTTAAGATAGTGACATTCCTTCATTTTAGTTTGTTTTTACTCAAAACCATCTCTGATCAAAATCTTATAGTATTGCTTTAAGTGGCACTGAAAACTCAAGAGTACTTTTTAATTTTAATTTTTTATTTGAAAAAACCTGTCACAGAGGAAAGCAGCTAAACTAACAATAAATCACATACATGATAAATATTCATCACAATTATGATTGCAATTCTGGTTGTATGTACAATGAAAGCAAAATATATAATAGGAATTGGTTCCTGTATCCACTTCAATTAAATCACCCTGCAAGAACCACATCCTCACCTGATGACCCCTGACCACCAGGCTACGGACTAGAATGACCCAGCAAATAGGACACAGACCACTTGGAACAGCTGGGTGGACAAGGTATGGACGAAAACTGACCACTGAGATGGTGTATTGTCACTGAAGCAGTGCTGCTAAAGAGTATGCATGCTAAACTGACATAGTCCAATGTATCTGATGGTCAACTCTGGACTGTCAATCATGGCTAGCAGCGTTTGATCTAAAGGTCTATCTATATCATATGTGGACCCTGTGTGGACCGCTGCGGCAAAAGGGTGCAGTTGTCGGCTCGTACATGTTGCTCCTTGTAGCATATCTGATGTATGCTATTTGTATGCATCAGATATGCTACA
>JXSR01S040602.1:90330-102794 GCA_000969725.1 Ophiothrix spiculata | reverse complement strand
CACTGTTCTGACACTGTAAGCTACCTGATTTCACAACATTTGAACACTAAGTTTGGTACCTTTCATTTAAGAAAACTTTATTGAACACTTGGTGTGAATGATTATAATTATCCTTGACAGGGTGTACTTTATTGCAAAAAATATCTGTCAGAATATACTGCCTTAACCCTAACCTCCTACCTACCCCTTTTCTTTCTCAGCAAATCCTCCTCGGAAATAAGGGTGTCAAAAATTTGTGGTTTTTCGTTCTAAGCCTATCTCCTCGGAAATGAGGGTGTCAAAAATTGGTGGTTTCCACCGGGGCTCAAACCAGGGACCTCTCGCATCCTACCAATACCAAGCTTCCCGAGAGGCACTGCCTAGGCAGCAATTTCGTCCCCATATAGGACCCCCGTCTATAACGTATTCGGACTTAGGCGATTTTGGTGATTTGCTCTTGTAATGTAACCTTTGGGAGCTTTAGGGTTAATTAGTTTTGGACCTTCCTGGTTCAGATCTCGAGACCCAGCCCATAGTCAGGGGGCGCAGTATATGAAAGTAAATGTACCTGCTCCTAATGGCTTTCGAAATGTTACGTAGGGACAAAAGGTGACAAATACGTTGAAAATAGGGGGTCACTTGTAGAGTGTGATCAAACTTGGTCATTTGGAGCTATTTATAATCGTAAAGAATGATAAAATGGGGTCATTCAGTATCAGTTTTTGGAGTCCCTGATCTTTAAAACGTTGTAAGCGGTGAACATGAAAAATGAGGATAAATAAGGTTGAACATCGAAAAAATGGGTCAATGGGTGACAACTCGGGGGTAAAAGGGAGTCATCGAGTAAGAGTGCAGCTAAAAAAAGGGTCTGTTGACAGAAATGTAATGTGTGCCAATGTATGGGAGTGCCCCTCACCCAGCCCAGGGCTTTGCCACAAAAAATGAACCAAAAGGTCCATAAAACATTTGACAAAGGTCCACAATAAGAACCAAAGCACAAAACTCCTTCATCTATATTTTTTTAGCTTGTCACATTTGGTTTGTGTCAACCAACAAAAGGGCCTGCTTGAGACCCAAATTTGTCTCATTTCTAAGATGATCATGTGACTCAAAACATGAAGAACTGTTCTTTGACTGAAAAAACATGCTCGACCCCTGTTTGTTTTTCATGTGCCAATGATGAATTCAAAATTTGTTATCTTGAAAAAATAAATAAATATGTTAAAGAAACAATTATGTGATTGCTTGAACTGTTTTGTTACATCAAGTGTGTCATTACAAATCTTAATGACTTTACCAGAACAGCAGCGATTTTATCCTCAATATTATAGATGTCTACTGAAGATAACATGAATTTGGCTAATATGATGTCAATTTTGTATTTACCATCAACAAAAAATATTCTTCTGTTTATGTTGATCTAGATGGTGTAGGATGTGACATCAGTATGCTTTGAAAATCTCGCTCGAAAATGTTGAATCTTAACGGAAGTTTATAATAAAAATAAGTTCATACATTTATATAATGTTAGAAATATATTTATAAACATATATATAACCTTACTCCCAAATGCTTAAAACTATCAAAGTCTGAAAACCTAGCACAATAATTGTCCGTTTCCCCTGGTATTCGATCCCCTGACCTCTCGCATACCGACCCCATGGCCACCTATGTCAAGCCATCAAGTATGGCCTGCCATGGAAGCCATTTCGTGTCCATTATATATCCGCTGTATGACATATTTGGACTTTCGTGAATTTCTTGATTTTTGCTTGTTGGATTTTGTTGGACAGAGTTAGGTTAGGGTTGATAGGACCCTTGCTACCTGAAAATAAGACCTAAACCCCTTTAAAAGTTGGATTTTATTGATACTTTTTTAGGTAAGCTGCAGATGTTGATTGATTGGGAAGGGGTTATGAGATAGCACAAAACCAGTGCGAACTTGAAGAGGTTTGAATTAATTATGATAACCAACATCTCATCACCATATACTTGAACCAACCGAAAATGTTAGTAGATTTGCATAATTATGTTAGGCCTACAGTATATGTATTGTTGATGTGGACCAGCCAAAAATGTTTGAAGATTTGCATAAATATATGTTAGGTCTACAATGATCTGATATGTTGATATGGAAGAAGATTTATATGTTACATGTAGGCCTACAGTTGTCTGATATGTTGATGTGGACCAGCTAAAATGTTAGTAGATTTGCATATATGTTAGGCCTAATGTAACAATAGTCTGATATGTTGTTGTTGATGTGGACCAGCCAAAAATGTTTGTAGATATGCAAATGTAGGCCTACAGTGATCTGATATGTATTGTTGATGTGGACCAGTCAATGTTAGTCGATTTGCATGTATGTTAGCCCTTCTGTGGCCTGATATTTTGATGTGGACAGCCAAAATGTTAGAAGATTTACATATGTTACATGTAGGCCTATTAAAATTAAAGCGCAGGTCGCTTTTTTAGCCCTACACATATGATATGCCAGTTTCGGTGGTATACGGTGGTCTGATATGTTGATGTGGGTCAGCCAAAATGTTAGTAGATTTGCATATTTTAGGCCTAATTGTGGTGTGATAAGTTAATGTGGGCAAGCCAAAAATGTTAGTAGATTTAGGTCTAATGTGTGGATGTGTGACAGGGTTTAAGACCATGTCTGAAAATATTTTCATGGTGTAAATTTGTGTACAGTAGTATCACTAAAACCTTCCTACTGCACTTGCATTTTAGCTTACTGGGTTGATTATTTATTGGTGGCAAGAGATTATTATCTTGAGTTGAGTTCAAACCAAATAAAGGCAAGACATGGATGTTGTCCATCACTTATTCTCTTAGCAACAAGACAAGAGGTCATAGGTCAATACTTTAAAAGGACTTCGTAAACGCCTAAATATGATTATATTGACATCAGAATGATTTGACATTTAACAGGAGTTCATTTTATAGTTGCCAAATTGTTTACAAGAATGACTGAATTCAAATTGTTAATATGGTGTGTGCACATGATGATAAAGTTATTGATATTCACTGCATTAGAGCAACATCGCAACATTTGTTGTAAAATGCTTGTGCTGTCATAGTTGCTTGGATTTCCCATAGGATGCTTCTTTACCGCCTTGAATTATGTTTACTTATGAATTAGGTTTACTTATTCAACCAGGAGGTTGATCTGCTATCTTGGCAACAAGTAATCAGCACTACACTTGTATGTGTTCTGCTGCTAATGCCTCAATATCCATTCAACATGATTTTTTTAAAATAGATTTTGCTGAAATGTCTCTTACAATATCAGAAATTGCCATGAAGAAATATTTAAGAATTAGTGAACTATTAGATTTGACTTAATAATTGGCATGGATTCACCATAGCTGATGCAAAAACAAACAAAAACACACATATTGGAATTTGAGGAAATTAACTGAACTTGCTCAGTCTTTTTTCCGAGTAACATGGTTTGTACATTTTGTATTTAGAGTGGATAATAATGCCAAAATACGAAATTTGACCAGAGTGTGCATCATTTCTTGACCATGATCTTGTGGGTGCTTTATTTACAGACATAAATCACATAAATTGATAATATAGAAACAGTTTCTATGGTGTGAAGCAGTCATTTGAAGTGAGGTAAATTATGATCTACAGATTGTCACGCACATAGATCATAATACGTGTGAATTCCTGTATTATGATTTATAGTGTAAATTTTTGAATGTATTATGTATCACCTCTCACCCTTCACTAAACAATTATTAGTATCTTGGCAAAAGAGGCATGATTGATGTAAACTCATGCAAATGGCATGGTTTGGTGAGTCAGTTGGGGGAAAAGTCCCATTCGGGGATTTTGACAATAATAAAGATAGAAAAGAGAAAGAGTGTGGAGTATAGAATTAAAAGAAAAGAAGAAAATAGTTAGAGTATAAAATATAAGATTTATTGTTTTGCCTGTCATCTACATGTATCGTCTCATAATGGATGGGCGTACATTATTTTGAGTAATGGGTGCCCGCAGGGGGTGCCCATTACGACATAAACATTATCATTGGAAAAACGTACACCCCTATTCAAACATGAAATATTCCAAACCCAGTAAAGCTGTTTGCGCCGGATGTGTGCGTATACCTACATTGCGCCATGATTTTGAACGCGCAGCTCTACTACGTTTCAGGCTGAATGCACTGTCATCTATCGTCTCATAATGGATGGCCAAAATTCCTTATAAGGAAGTAAAATTGCACTCAGTGACTAAGAATTTTATTAATGTTTTAAGAATCGTTGAAAAACTTGCAGTGCGCTTGTGACACCTTTTTTTTGGTCACTTTTTAAAAGCTACTTCAAAAAAACCTGGGTGTACTTTTTTCTTTTTAGCCGTATGTCATTAGGGGGAAACTGATGGTTGTGCCCCACCACTCAAAAAATCCTGATATATAATGTTTAGTTTTTTTTTTTTTTCCTTCATTTGCAAAATTATTATGGTACTAAATTATTATTACAACACATTTGTATAGTGCTCTACTACAGTGCTTTACATTTTACATTGCAAAAGTGAGATGTGAAAACAATAAAGACAAAAAAAAGCCTACGCACAAAATTTACACAAAGCCAGAAAAATAGTAGAACAAAATCACAATTGAGGTAGATATAACCATTCAAAAATTGGCCTCAACACAACCATTTTTTTTTGCAATGCATTAAGAAGCCTTCTGTTATGATAGATGCACCTTGCTGTGATGATAGTTATTTGGATAAACCTGTTGTGAATGAAAACAGCCCGTTGTGGGGGGGGGGGGGGTCTTCAAAAAAATTGTGTACGCATCATAGAGGGGAGCGTGGTGGATTGGTTAGAGAAGGGGACTCATAATACAACAATACAAAGGTTCTGGGCTCCAGCCCCAGTCTCCTTGTTTCCTTAGGCAAGAATCTTTTAATTACTCTATGGTCATTGGTCCCCTCCATGAATGCTCCTTGGGTGCTGCATACAGTGCAATTATATGTGTACCGCCGCGGCAAAAGCGTGCAGTTGTCGACTCCTACATGTTGCTCATTGTAGCATATCTGATGTATACAAATACCATACATTAGATATACTACAATGAGCAACATGTACGAGCCGACAACTGGACCCTTTTGCCGCGGCGGTACACATATGTGCGTTCCAGACTGTGAAGATATGGCCCATCTCCTTACCTGTTTTTGACTCATATACCAATTTTGACAAAAAAACACCCAATTGCTCTGAAATGATGTGCTTTTTCAACAGATTTCCAAAAATTCACCTATTTTTTTACAAATTGGGCATGTTCATATGCAATGAAAAAGCACCCATAGCTATATCAAAATCTCTGAAAAACCAACCCAAAAGGTATGCACATATACGCATACCACGGCAAGTGAGTACCCTTTGGGAAAAAAGAAGGTGTTTTCACACACCCACTGGTTGTGGGTTTGAAAGGCTTCATACTATTATTCAACATTGTTCCCATTTTGATAATGGCTCATCTTTACAAGCATGCTGTACTTTGTTCCCATGTCAATTCTAGTTTGTTGATACAGTTATCATTTGAACACAATTTGATCAGTGGCATTGATAAACCATTAGGGAGTGTTCTTGAACTTCATTCAGTATTTGTTTAGATTTTAGTTTCAGAGCGTGTTATCAATACTTTCAATGTGCTGGTAATTGTTGTCAAGCTTGGCTTCAAAATTTCCTAGGTCAGTAGTGATGTATATATTTTCAATGTTGCAAGAGGATTTAATTTTCCCATGTCTAATGATGTGCAAAATATAACACCCTTTTCAAAATTTTCAACAGTTACAATGCAGGGAAGAGTTTTGCTACAAAAATGTTTCTTACAAAATATATTTGCATCTAAATCTACCTTTAGAATTTGTTGAAAATGCACCATTATCGATATGAGTAATACCTTCACAAAAATTATCATTATAGTACACAGTTTGTAATTGTTTCACAAAACTACAAAAAAAGTATCATTAAAGTACATAGTTTGAGGATGAAGAATTGTTTCACAAAATTATGGCACTCAGTTTAAGTAATAATTTTACAACATTATTATTATGGTGCTTAGTTTGGCCAATAATTTCACAAAACTATCAGCATTGTTTCACAAAACGATCTTTATGGCATTCAGTTTGAGCAATAATGTAGTAGCAATAGTTTAACAAGAACTATCATGGTACAAAGTTTGAACATTTGTTTCACAAAACCATCATTATGGTACACAGGTTGAGCAATAGTTTCACAAACTATCAATATGGTACACAGTTTGCAATAATTTCACAACTAACATTCAGTATTAATAGTTTCACAGAACCATCATTATGGTACAAAGTTTGAACAACGCTTTCCAAAGCTATCAGAAATTTGGTAATAGAAACTTTGTATGGTGTACAAAACCCTAAGATCATCAATTTGCAGTAAATTACACAGTTTCTATCTATGTTATAACTAATCGCAATAAGTTATTTGATTGGTTCATTTTCGTTTCCCAAAATTATATACATTATTACCGAGTTTACATTCATTTTATTTATTTAATAACTCAATTTGTTTCTACATACTTCCGGAGAAACAAATTAATCCAAGATTATCACACTAGTTAATGCATTTAATTTATCTGATTTAGTTTCATAATTTTAATAAGGTAATGAACTGTGTTCTTTGTTATTTTTCAGCTGAAAGGAAGACTTCGCTAGGGAAAGACTGGCACCGAGCCTGCTTGAAATGCATGGCCTGCAGCAAGACACTCAACCCAGGGGCTCATTCAGAGGTATGAAATATGAATCGGAGAAACTTACAGCAATACTATAAAGTGTTAAAATTGAAGCGCCCCCTGTCACCCATAACCCATGATTTTTTTAGCTAATTGGGTAGATTGTAGATATTAATACCCTCCAAATGATTTAGATTAAATATGTTTAGTTTTTCTGTTATAGCCATTTGTTGAATTAAATTCGGGATCCCGAATTGAATTCCACATGTATTAGTATAGGAAAGCGTGCATGTGCTTTTTATTCATTTTTCGGTGGCAAAAGAATTTCTTTGACAAATTATACTCGGAAACGCTTTTAGATTCCTTCATTAAAGGCTGTTTTTACTATATCAACATTTTATAGTATTGCTTTAAGAATAGCCTTACATTATTTAAATACCTATCTCTCTATGGTAACAAAATAAATTGCACATTTAGAAATGTGTGCATTTTGGTTAAAGCTAAATTTAGACTCAACTCAACTTAAATGACATTCTACAGGTTGCTGCAGAACCTGAAATGATGCTTGATGTGGAATGGACCTTACTTGAGCCACAGTGGTCAGCAAACACCTGTAAAGTGTGCTAAGGACATGTGGAAATACAAATTGGGAAGGCATAACTCACTAAAAACCTTCTGCTTTTATTGTTATTAAACCAGCAAATCAACCTAGAATATTAATGCACCATAGTTCTAGACAATACATCTTGAAATCATTTCATGATTGAACTTTAAGAGAGCGCATGATTGTGACGAAAATGGAATTGCAAATTAAAGCCATATGCCACTTACTTTAAATCCATGAAATTGTGATATGATTAATATGGTAGCAAGTGGCTATTCAATTATATGATGCACAATTCTGAAGATGGTTAAATAAATCAACACTGGGGATTTATAATGCACCATGCCTCCCAGATTTGCAATTCCCTGAGGCCTATGCACACCTTACAGGTGTTCGCTGACCAAGCAAACTCAAGCAAACTCTTTTTAGCACCAGCTGGGTTCAAACTCTGGATCTTTTGCACCACAAGTGAGCACCTCTCCGTTTGAGCTAACTTGACTGTTAATTGTGGTAATCTCGAAGTTAAAAACAAACAAAGAGTTATGTTTTTTGTGAATAAGAAATTAAAACACATCTGCGAAATAGATACAAAAGTCTTGTATAAAATGTGTAATGTTAGTGATGACAATGCCTCATGTATTAAATACTGGGATAAGGAAAATGTAAACTTTGACAATTGGGAAAATATTTTTCGTTTTAAGATAAAAGAAAGAATTCTTAACAAAATAGGCCACTTTCAATATAATGTTCTCAATAATTTAATTTGTTGCAAGAAAAACCTCCACACATGGAGACTTATCGATTCTAATTTATGTTCATGCTGTAATGTTATTGAAGACTATGAACATTTCTTTATAAAATGCAAACAAAATAAAAGTCTATGGGTACAAATTTCTAACTACGTTAAAACTGTGAAAAATGAAAACCTTAATGTATCACTAAAACACATTATTGGTGGATGGAAATTGAAACGAAGGAATATTTTTTCATAAATATTTTAATCGAAGTAGCATCATTCGCAATTTATAAGTCAAAAATGATCTACAATCAAACAAATAAGATTATTCCTAATACTTTACTATTTACGCAAGAAATTCAAAAACTAGATGAAATTTTTACAAATTCAAACTAAGAACAAAACAAAATGTAAAATAAATGAAAACGATTTAAATAATTGTAAGACTTTTTGGAGCATTAAGTAAACTGTGTAGATCATTACCATATATGTTGTGATGTATGCTAATTTATTTTGTTTGATGAGAGTTTGCATGGTGGAAGGTGTTGCCTTTCGTAATGCATTCTGGCATTAAAAAAAAAAAAAAAAAAAACATGAACTAAAATACAATATAAAAGTTATGAATATAATAGGTGGAAGTTATAACAAATGCATTGGCTAACCTCTTTAAGGTAGAAAACATTTGCAATTTATAAGTCCAAAATGATCTACAATCAAACTCAAAAAATGACTCCAAACAATATCTTGTTCTCACAAAAAAAAAAATTACGAAACTGCATGATATTTTATCAAGTACAAAAATGAAAACAAAATACAAAGTGACGAAAAATTTGGATGATTTTAAGATTTATTGGAATATCAGATGAATTATGTAGATCTGAATTTTGTGCTTATGAAGTGTGATGTAAAATACACTTTATTGAAACATCAAAAGAACAGAAATATAATAAAGAAGAAAGATGTGTAAAAGATATTGAATAAAGGCAATTGCTATACCTCTCTGAGGTTTAAAGAGAAAAAAAAACTTGACTGTTAATTAACCAAAGTTTTGTAAATGCTTTTACCATTTTTGTTTGTGTATACTATTATGTGTAATCATATCATTTTCTTGCATTTTCCTCATTTTGCAGCACAATTCAGAACCATACTGCAATCCATGCTACAAGAAGAATTTTGGACCAAAAGGTATCTAGAGATTATTTCTTCTCCTGCTTATTTTATCTTAGTATTTTCAAACAAGGAAGCCTTTGATGTCGATAGTCTAATTTGTTTTCAAATTATATTCATACACTCCGTGTTAAGTATACAGTAAAGTTGTCATTCTAAATGGACATTTGATAACTTTTGCGTATTCATTATTTATCCATTTCATTAACCTTGTCTAGTTACATTCTGCATATTGCGTAGTGTGTTCAATCCCATGTACGAGTAGGCATAACATGCTCTTGCGTGTATGGCAAAATATAATGGAAAAGGTAAAAAACCAAATAAATATGGAATTATGGAATGGTTGTATTTTCTCAGTTTTATGGAAACAAACACATTTTCAAGTAATCATGCTATTAATTTTCTTTACATATTCTAATATTTGTTGTGTATGAAAGATAAGTAACTGCTCGTGACTTGGTGCTCATGAAATTGTACAAAAATAATGCACCTTGTGCTGAATTCGTAGTTATCCAACTCCCTCGGTTTCGCCTCATGAGTGCGCACAACTTTAACACGCGGTGCATTATTTTTGTACAATTTCACTTGCCCGCTTAAAGTAATAAGCAGTTATTAGGCCTAATTTATTAGTATTAATAATAGTCTTTGTTCACACAATTTGAAGGGACAACTTTGCTACATGTATCATATGCATTTCAGCAACCACCACAATATCAGAATTTCAAAATTTGTTGTATCGAAAAAAAGTTTACTCTTATACATAAAATATTATGATTTCATCTTTTTATTCGACCTTTCAAATCAATCATTAAAGATTGTTTTAAAGGAAGTGAACTTGCATTAAGCCAATATTTTGACAAATTGTGTATAGATGCTTTAATCTCAGTCTGAGCCTTGTCAAAATATGTGTATTCTTGGGATGTAGCTAGCCAAAGCATAGTCTATGGCCCAAGTCAGAAGTGCTGGCTGAAATTTAAATCAAGTCATACAAAAATCCTCATTAGGTGTTAATAATACCTTTTTACAGCTAGCTGTTTTGAGGAACGAAATAAACATACAATGTAGTACGGTGATCTTGTGTACTGGTTAGCAAGACGTAAAATTTCCATGAGTGGCCGCTGATAAGGCTCAGTGTTGGTGCTGGTTGCTACTGACTGGCATCGGCAAGCGTAGCTACATCCCTGGTGTATTCGTATTTTCAATGTGCAACTAAACAAGTTTGATATATTTAATGATATATTTTGTTAGGATCAAAGAACATAAGATAGTTATCACTCAACATAGTCAAATCATTTTGTATTTGAAGCACTTTTCTAAGCTAGTTGTATCTTGAACCATGTGCAATGAAAAGTATCTCTCTCGGAAAATTTTGTCATTCTTATTTTGATTAGTGACATAATTACATCATAGTATCCACTTGCCAGTTCATTTATTAATCTTCCAAATGTGTGCTTGCTATAAGTTCTTTATACCAATTTGCAAGCATTGGTTAAAATTATAAATATCATGTTTCAGTCATAGAGTGTGTTGATTATTCAAACTTTTGGAAGTGATGGTACCGGTATTTATTTATTTAAAGGGTTTTTGAGATTGCAAATAGATGAATTAAAGTGGATATGGTATGGTGGCAAAATCAACTGAAGGTGATCAAGCACATAACAGTTAATTCTTGACATATATGGTTGAACATCTGTTCACATTATTGATTAATCAATTAATGAATAATGTAAAATTGAATTGTAATTTGTAATTAATCAATCAATCAATTAATCTCTTTCCTTTCAGGATACCACAGCTCAGGATCATCTATGCCAGATAGTTATCCAACAAGAGAATAATCCAGCCAGGCATGTTCGAGCTTGGCATTTTTATTTACGCATGACCAAAGTCATATTATAATTGATTCCATATACCGCAGGTAATTAGTGATGAACTAGATGTATATAATCTACCTGTTTCCAGGAATAGTTTGTATCTGCACAACATGTGTACAGAAATAGATCATCATGTGAGTGCAAGAAAGTCGTATCTGCAATAGCTGCCATTTGTCATAAGTTTTGATTGCACACTGTCTAATCTCCAATCTTGGGTCAGTGGTTCTTGAAATGGTTCTTCAGGTGACACAGTCACCTGAAGAACCTTTTCAAGAACCACTGATGTAAGACAGGAATTTTGAGAGATTTTTCACATTCTTGTGACAAGTGGTAAAACAGATATAACGCAGGGCAGCCATTGCAGATACGACTTTCTTGCACTCGCATAACGAATGTTTGTATATAATTATTACCCAGTACTAGCCGAATAGGAAGTACATCATATATATTTTAGACATTGTGTACTATCAAAGATAGATATTATATATTTCTGAAAATCATTTACTTCAGTTGTATATATGTATTCCATTTGCATGTATTCATTTTATGAGTATTATAGTTCTTCCATACTGTAAATTATGAATGTTGATCATTCCTGTGTGAAGTGTTTTATACCTCATGTTTAAAAAAAAGTTATGCAAAGTATTTTAATTGACTAGATTAGTATACAGATATGGATTGCTTTGAGGGGAATGGTTTTGCCCATTGCCCATAAAGTTTTCATTTTTTTTTTAAATTTTGCTTATGTATTCTTTATAATAGACCATTTTACTTCCAGGGTTTACATAAGATAAATAGATATGAACGAAATATGATTTTTATTTGTAATGTATGTATTTCAAATAGTATAACTAGCTCTATTATTTCTGTATTTGGAGAGTAAAAGACAAAAAGACATGATTTGCAATGTTATAATGACAATCCCGCAACATATATTGTATGCCTATTATGACATGAAAGCAAAACCAAATCTATATTGTCCTTTATCCTCAGTTGTAGCTAGAGATAAGTGATTTATTAAACATATGGTTGTAACACACCATTCTTCAGTTTATGCAGGGCCTTTAGATTTGTGTTAATGGGGCACTTTGGCTAAACTTGTAATCATCAACTAGCAAAAGAAAATGCAGGAAAGAGTACTTTTTCCACTCAACTACGAGGTCTGCATGGACTGCGTTTCGGTTAGAAATGTCATGCAATCTTGGGAAAAAGATTTTTCAGCAGTCATGAAGTCACACAGGTACGTTTGCGTTTAAGCCATGAAAGTTCAGTTTATTAATCGGGACGTTTGGTGCTAAAATCTCAAAAAGTAATCTCAAAAGCAATCGGACCATGCTCCTTTAAGTTTATTCTTTACACATTAGT
>JXSR01S040602.1:54106-74204 GCA_000969725.1 Ophiothrix spiculata | reverse complement strand
TCATGTTAATGGCTTGAGTTTGTTATTCTGGCTCAAACAGGACTGTGCAACACTTCATCACACAGGTAAATGCTGGTTTCATTGGTTTACTACGAAGTCCGCAAACATTGGTTTACTACGACGTGCGCAATCATTGGTTTACACCGAAGTCCGCAATGCCAACTAACTGCACTGAATTGATACAAGCAGTGGTCACTTTATTTCGAAATCACGTTGGACGTGGACACTTTGGAACTCCATATTCTAATCAACGTTCCTATATTAAAAGAATTCGTCTCAAATTATAATGGTCATTCTGCTGTTGGCTCTGTTCAGACTTCATTAATATTCATTGCTCGATGCCCAATTACGTTCGCCTTTAACACGGTGATGTACTCGCAATGTGCTGTTTAATATAAATTGGGGATGAGATTATGGTCTAGCGACAGGGTCGAACGACGACATCATACAACATTAAATGCTTCATAAATAACCAAGAGACCAGCACATGAAACCAGGTTTACAGATACCGGAAAACCTGTAATCCTATTTCGACATCAATAGGACTAGTGGAAAACTTAAAATCAAACGAAATGTTTGAATGCACAGTTTTGTTTACTAAGTTTTCACCAAATTATGTAGTTATATCGTGGTAAAACATTATTGAAGAACACCACGCTAAATAAATTATAATATAAACCATAAAATTTGTTATTTTATTGAAAAGATTATTATATTGTATTGTATATTGTTTTATAGAAGTCAGTTAATTTTATTAGGGACAAGTTAAAGACAAATTGTTTCAGTTTTTGATATTGTATAAAGTTGTAATTTAACTGCGGGCTCATCTAACTCCAGAGTAATTTGTATTCTTATCATTTTTTTAAGAAAACTAATGATGTTGTACTGGTTCTTGACTGTATTACATTTTGCAATGTTGTTACTGAAATTATTCTGTATTTGACAGAACGACTTTGCCACTTCTATAATCAATGGAAACTCATTAACACAAGAGTTATCAACATTTTACTGTGTTATCAGAACTATATGTGTTATCTAACAAATTTTGTAATGTAAAAGATACTCTTGAGAATTGACAAAGTACTCCGTGTTATCAGAAATTTCATGTTATCAGGTTACGTGTTAATGAGTTGCCACGGTACCGTATTTCCAGAATATTGGGCGAGCAATCGCAGGTACCCGAAATAGCAAGCAAAATGCGTGGTGTTCGGAGCTGCACTAAAGCCCGCACTGAAGTTTGAAAAATATATACGGTGTTAAGCATACTTTTGTTAGGTTTTTATTTTTTTTAGTTAAAGGAAATTACTTTGGAAGGCATCATTTTAACTTGTCATGAAAGAGGTCGAATTAAATTTCTAATGACGTCATTGTTCAAAACGACTACGTCATGAAAACAAATTTTAAAACAAGTCGCCGGATTGCATTTTTGCGTAATTTGGAATCTATATTTCCTTCAAATAAATTTTTGTTGAAAGGTATTCACGATTTTCTGAGATATTTTAAGCATTTACAAATAATTGTAGTCCGTTGTCAACTTTTCTACTCGTGTATTGAACTCGCGGGCGGTTACCCGAAAATGCCAGGCTCAATTTTTACTCGGGTTTTTACTGCAGGTTCATCTGACTCCATCGTAATGTGTATCCTGTGTACTGGTACCTGACTGCATGGGTTTCTTGATGTTATATTTGCATTGCGGTTACTGGTATTACTCTCTGTGCAGACCAGTTCTGTCTTTTCTATATATAATACCGTAATTTCCGAAATTTAAACCACGGCCTATACGTTGATTTATGCACCGAGAAAAGTCTGTGCGGCTTATACGTCGTGCGGCTTATAGGCCTACCATGTATACGGTGTCATGGTGCGTCAAAGAATGGTTATCAACGGGCATGATATTACCAGAATTAATGCCCTGTAAAATGCAAAATGTATCTGAATGAAAAATTGAAACAAATACTGTCGTTTCAAATTACTTTAATCATTTTATAATGTACATTCATAGAATATATATATTCTAGGACGTTCACCCTTATCACCCTCGTATCGATAGACGCAAATGACAGTGTGACATGTTCCGTGGGAATAACTTATGGGGATGGTCACTAATCAAATGTTCATTTTTGTCTGCTGCGTAGCCCATCTCAAAATCACAAGTGAACACGGAACAAAGGAACATGTCACACCGAGCATGCCGAGGGGAAAATCTATGGATAGAGGGTCTATAAAGAGGAATTTTATTTCAACTGATTTGTTATAGAATAAATTGTTTTAATACTTTTGTAGAGCTTAACCAATCTTCCAACTTATAGCCTATGTGTTCCTTATTATTAAAAGCCTTAATTGGACAGTTTTGTCAATAAATTGTGTATGCAAATTTGAATGTTTTAATATTGTCACTATGCTATATAATCATTCGATGACATTTTTAATGATTTAAATAGGGTTTGCGTACATGTAGTAATTGTTGATAGAATTTGTAAAAATATGCTTCTTTAAATCATCTTTATTGATCAAAACAAAGAATGGCAACAATCAAAACCAAGAACAACTGCAATCCATTCCGATTGTAGGCATGGCAGGACAAAAAAAAACCACCCAATTAAATAATAATTACCAAGCAAAAAAAAGAAGAAGAAGAAGAAGCAATCATGGCGGGAAGAAAAAGATTAAATGATTTAATTTACATTCCAGGATTGATTATGTCTAGCAATGAAAATGGAGTAGGATGACATTAACAACGATTTGATCAGCTTTGTCTTAAGCTCAGAAAACTTTTTGAGAAGATGGGGCGCTTTTAACAAGCGAGTAATGCTGTTTTGTTGTCGATGTCAATAAAGCCTCTTGAGCCTTTTTCAACTGCAACGAGTGAGTAACAGTAGCTAGCATTATTGATGTCAGAAACGAGGGAGGTATATTGATCAACTTTGGTGCAGTGGGCTTTGCTGATGTTTGGTTCAAACAGCACCGACTATTCAAAGAGAATGACTCGCTTGTCAGAGGGCCAATGTAACACAATATCTGGCTTATGGGGTGTGGAAGTTGTATTTGGAGGAATAGTCCCCCTCTAATGGTATGGTTTTCCAAATCGACGAAGATCTTAATTTCGGAATCATGGAATAGTTCAGACTGGTGGAATGTTGACAGAAAAATACAGATAAGGTTGTTATGTCTCCATAGATACCTGTCCAACGTAATCTAACAATTGTTTAAAATATGCAGAAGTGTGACTCTCCCCTTACAAAGAGGGCAACTATCCAAAAGCCTTTTGCCCAATTTTTTTTTTCAAATTGGTGAATGATGGTAAGGTATCCATGGAGGCATTAATTGCAAACTTCAGAACACCGTTGGGTAATGAGAACATAATAGATTGAGATTTGAGTTAGTAAGATCATGGACAGTGAGACAGAAACTCATAGAGAGACTGAAGGCAGTAAAGGGGGTATATGGCCTATCTGAAATCATTACTGTTAAAATGTGAATAAAATACTCATATATTTCCTTTACCTTTCCATGAAACGTAATCAGTGATCCCAGGAATTTCTGTGGGTCTTCATTGACAGATTTAACGACATTTCAACCAATATGGAAATCAATCAGGGTTGGTTTAAAGGGAGACCCATGCTAGTAGCATTGGTGTGAAGTTCGTTAATTATTTTCTGGTGTTGGGTTTTGTTATTGGTGAAAAGATTGAAGTATGCGTATGGGGTAGCACTACAATCGGGCTCGACTGATTTGGTTTACTGACAAGAGAGGCACGCAAGACAAGAGAGGCATACCACCACTGATAGTATCACTGGGTACAACATATGCAGAGTGAACTTGACAAATCTATCAGCAATAGACATGTGGCATAGCTTTAGCAAGTTGAATTGCCAGTTACCATAGTAATGTTAACCCAACATTCCGATTGGTCAATGGTCACTGCTTATTGAGATAAGTGACTTGAATTGCTTAATCTTCCCAAGAATACCACCTACGATGTTGGTACCATTTATCTTTAACCACAATACTGAAGGATACTGGTTTTCAATGCACTTCTCTATAGAGAATTTAAGCTTGAAGGCATTGAGAATCCTGCCTAGGATTTGCTAGGGAGAAAATGGTGAAATAGGTGCGACCCTCGCCTGCGGCCGGCTCGGCTGTCAGTGACTTTATAGATCAGTGTTCTATGTAGAGTCAGTGGATTTATTAAGTTAGTGAACTTTATAGGCGAGGGTTGCAAGTGCGACTACGTATGGGGTAGTGATTATTTTAGTTGAATTCATCGACGAATGCTTTCCGAATATTCAAGCAGCGGGTTAATTGAAGCACATGAGAAAAATAAAGGGGGACAAAGGATCGCCTTGTAATGTCCCTCTCTTGAAATCGAATGAGACGGATGTCCAGTTAGGACCTTGAACATGGCCGTTCAGGTGAGAAAATAAATTGAACACATATAATTGGACGTTCTCGGGAAGCTGAACAACGTTTCATGGAATGAGATATAAGATTATGGCTAACACTCCCGAAGCCGTCAGCCAAATCAAAGAAAGTGACATGAACGGGGTTTTTTTTTTCGGTCTTTAGCATGTGATATTGTCTCTTGTAAAACTTGTTCTATACAGCAGTTCACTCCCTTCAGAAATGCTTTCTGGACTGCAAGATCAATGTACAAGTTTGTAGTAAGGTAAGAGCCCAACCTCTCAGCGATGATTTGATGAAAAACTTTTGCAATGCAGGAAGTAAGCGATATCATCCGGAAATTATCCGGCTTTTCAGTTTCACCTACTTATGGATCAGCACAACCTTAGATTGGGACCATGAGGAAGAGGGTCAACCAAAAGAATTTTGGTGAAAATGCTGGCCATAATATGATGAGTCGACGGAAGGTGTTTAAGCAACCCATACATAAGGCCATCGTCACCTGGTGCCGAGGTTGCTTTCTTTCTCCGAGGAATATCCTTAACGTCCTTAGGTTTAATAACTGTCATATTGAATGGGATATACGATTCGTCCTTAACTGGGAGGTTCGGAAACCACGAGAGCTGGGTAAGATCAAGAATAGTTTGTTTAAAATACTTATTTGTGTAGTACGTATCAGCAACATCTTTTGTGAACGCCGGTTGGACGGAAGTAAAGTCAAGGGTGCCATTAGAGGCATTCTGGGCGAAATTCTAAGTTGGAACGATACATTTTTTCCTCATGAGCGACGGTCTTATTATGTTTATTTGATTAATCAAGCTTTTGAAGGTAAGAAACTGTCTTTACGTCTTGGCGGAAGATAGTCTTGTCATCATAGGTCGCATTTGATGAAAATCAGTAAATTACTGTCAGTAACTGTCAGATGTAGCTTTGGGTCTTTTCAATAAATACAGAAAGTGCTGATTTCGGCATGATATCAAAATTGTCAAAATAATGAATAATGGAAAAGTTGCCTCATATATTTTGTATATATTTTATTCATTTATTGAGCGCCTTTCCAAAAAGACCAAAGCATGCACTTCACAAAATACACATAAAATATAGTTAATAAAATAAAGTTAAAAGCACTATATAAATAATAATAGGCCTTCATTTGAAATTGAGAATATACGATCTAAAAAGTTGATTACACAGGGTACTTTATTTATACAGAGTAAAACAAATATATTAAAAACACCTACTCTTTAGGGAAGAGATAGGTTTTCAACATCTTTTTAAAAAAACCTGAGCATTTGATGGTAGACGAATATCCGAGGGTAAATTTATTCCATAATTTAGGCCTCAATGTGGAAAAAAAATTGTCGCCGGCGTTCTTCTTTGTGGCGGTACTTAAATTGAAATGTGATATATGCCTTGGCGACCCTAGTTGTACTTGCTAATGAGATTCTGAAGATAAGTTGGAGGCAATTTAGATACACTGTTGTACACATGCAGTAAGATCTTGAATTAAATATTCTGCTTGGCTGGCAACCAGTGTAATTCCCGCATAAGTGAAGACGCAGAAGTATGTTTGGGGACCCGATAGATAAGACGCGCCGCAAGGTTCTGGAGTTTCTGAAGCCTGCACAAATCTGATGAAGATAAGCCGCCAAGTAAAGAATTGCAATAGTCGAGCCTAGATGGAACAAGAGATCTCATTGCATGTTCACATGTAGATTGATCAATGTACTTTCGGATTCTACTAATATTGCGCAAATGAAAATTTATGCACAAATTATGAGCTGACATGACCCTTTATGTTTATAGAAAGATTAAATAACACTAAAGTTTCTTATAGAGCTAGATGGCTCAATTACGGATTCTTCAATTTTCAAAGACAGAGATGACAAAGTTTCAGCAAACCAGACTGAACAAAGAACAGGTATGTTTTTGCATCATTAAGTCGGAGCTTATTCGCAAGCATCCATAATCGTGGAATCGTAGCTGACATAGAGCTGCGTATCGTCAGCATAGACTCACCACCACCAGGTATAAATTGTTTGCAGCGCCCCAAGAAGGAGCATAGATGTGATACCCAATCGCAAAACTCCTAATAATACTTGGGACAGGTTGCGCATACGCAGTGAAAATTGTGGACCAGCAATCGAGCCCTGGGGAACACCATATACAAGCGGATGATAATCTGAATATTCACCAAGAACGGAGACTCCTCATAATTAGCCTGTACTCAGATTTTGGTTGCGTATACGGATGCGTGGCCGGAAAATTCGACTAGTAGTATTACCCGATATGTAAACCCGACAAAGCGAAAGCATACTACCAGTCCATTTTGTAACCACTTTTACTTGAACAACCGTTATTTTTACCGTTTGATGCATTTTTATGATGTAGATTGCACTTTAATAAGCACATATGATACACTCTTAAAAAGAAAGGATCAAATTGATCCCATAAAGTATCAAATATGAGCTTATCCTTTTTGGGATCAAATTTGATCCTTTCGTTATAAGAGTGTAGGTAAATCGAAAGAAAAAATTGGGGGGGGGGGGGGAAATCGTCATTTTTGACAAATTTGACCGATATGTAACCTTTATTTCAAATTTTTGAAGGCCAATTGGTGAACATGAAACGACAAAATGCAATCGTCCTTGGTCGCGCGTCTGTATCATCAAATTTACCATCTGCAGACCGCCTCCATTCCCTGAAAAATAGCTGATCATTGGCAGGCTCTACCATCTGACCATTCAGCAATTCGGTTGAATATTTTACGTCCCAAAGCCACAAAGCGTGCTAATAGTTTTCGCAAACTGAAGGACATCAATGTGGACATTGCTACGGCATCTTTGGTGACTGCTCCTGTTGATGATATTGAGACTCTTACCATGCAATTTGATGATGTACTTACCGATTTAATAAATCAGCATGCCCGATACGTGAAGCAAAACGCGAAAGAAGAAGATGTGAACGTCGATATATGTAAAATCTGGTCTTCAGGTTCACAAAGACAGCCAAAGGATGTATTCTTCTGATTCTTCCAATTCGCTATACCAACTCGCGATAATGCTGAGGATCTTGCTAATGAGTTTGTCACGTTCTTTCGAGACAAGATTCGGCGTGTCAAACTGTGTCATTGATAAGCTTGACAATATCTCCCCTTACAAACCCAGCATTTCTGTACCTGACTCGCAACCATCTTCACACCTGCAGTGCTTTCTCTGAAATGTCAGAGGAATCGGTTCGCAATCATGCAGTCCGCGACTTCTACATGTTTGCTGGATCCAATTCCAACTGATCTTTTCAAGGCTTCCGAGGGATGTGTTGCTTCCATCTATTACCCGTATAACTGAACCAGTCGCTTCTTTCGGGCATCTTTCCTTCATCATTTAACATGTTTAAGTTGACTAAAGTTTAATACACCGCTGTTGAAGGAGCCCGGTGCAGAAGCTGAAGACTTGTTTAATGTTCGTCCCATTTCCAATTTGAAATTCATCTCCAAAGTTTTCGAGCGTGCTGCCATCAGCAAGCTTCAGGACTACATGACAGAACATGCCTTGTATGGAAGGATGCAGTCAGCTTACCGCAAGTCCCATAGTACTGAAAGCTACTGAATCGGCACTGTCGCGTGTTGACAATGACATCTTACGTGTAATTGATCGGCGGAATGATGTCGTATTGGTATTATTAGACCTCTGTGCCACATTCAACGCCGTGGATCACCAGATCTTGGTTAAGAGACTAAGTGAACGCTATGGCATGAATCAGAGGAGGGTGGTCGTGGCAACTATTGCATGGTTGCCGTTCTTATCGTAAACGATCCCTGGCTGCGTCGATGTGACTCATGTCCTATACCGCCTCTATAAGAAACATCGTGGGAAAATACAACTTCCGGGATCGTGTGGGATTGCCGCTAAAATTATATTGCTAATCGGTAAAAAATATGATAACATATATAAAAAGTGGGGTTCACGCGTGAACCCCAGCGGATTTAGGATAAAATAATTATGCTAATTACGATAAGAACACTTTTGTAGTTTTTGGAAGAGAGGTAAAAATATGATTTTTGTAATTATTTTCTAGAAATACACGTAGATCGTTCCCTAAATTTGTGTTTTGGAAATCCCTCATCCCTAAATCTAGGATCTTCTATAAATCGTGTCCGCCGCCGCCTGGCATGAATGGAAATGCACTTAATTGGTCCCGTAGAGTCCGTAGTTATCTCTCTGGGCGAAAACAGTCAGTGTCGATGGCGGCGTGCCTCAAGGATCTGTATGTGATCCTTTCATCTTCACGTTATGCACAGGCTCACTTGAGGACGTCATTGTTGGTCATATATGATCTACGCCAATGAAACTCAGCTATATTTGACCCTGCGATCTTCCGACAGAACTGAGCAGCTCCAATGCTTTGAGAAGCGTGATGTCAAGGCTTGGACAATTTCCAATCGTCTCCTGCTGAACGATACCAGGCATATAAATACAGATAATTATTACAGTACAAATATGATATGAGCACACAATATATTACATCATTAAAAGTACAAAAATAAAACCTGAAGACATCCAGGGTAAAAATAAAGAGGATAAAAATAAAATATGAGACAAAGATGGCAGGGAGCCCAAATGGGTTAAATTAATTGCACCAAAAATGTGTTGGCTTAAAAGCCTGAATGAATTGGAGTTAATTGCACCTGTAGAGGAAAATAAAAATAAATAGGACCAGCCTACAACACAGACCAATCTTGGTCAAATTTTGAATACAAAATTGAGTAAGAACATGTTGTTATTGCACGACGACTGATAGATTTCATGAGATTTTTGAAGGCCAGCTTCTTAGGTTTGTTTGTAATGAAAGAAAACATTGATTGGAGGGAGAATTTGTTTGAATCAGAAATAAGGCCTCTACTACCAACTTCAAAACAAATGAGCTTGGTGTCACAACCCTGGTCCTGCAAATCATGAACAAGGCCTGCATACTTGTTCTGTTTATGATCGTGGGCTCTGTGAATATTTGGTTCAAAGGGAACGGTTAATTCAAAAATGATGATCGATTTAGAGCTCTCACTTATCAGGACAAGATCAGGCCTCTGTTGTGTTGGCAAGATGTCAGGGGGAATTGTGGTGCCAGCTATTTTGTTTGCATCTGAAAGGTCACAATAAAAATTCCATGACTCATCAGTAATACATTTACGCAAAACACCATGTAACCCCGGAAGTGAACGATTAAGCGGCACATATATGTGTACCGCCGCGGCAAAAGGGTCCAGTTGTCGGCTCGTACATGTTGCTCCTTGTAGCATACCCTATTCACTCGTCCAATTCAACTATGTATTTTCCGAATGTATGTCACTGTAGGATTGTGTTATTTCATACTAGGTTGCCAAAAAATGATATTAAAATACTTTTATAATGCTTAGTCATAGAGTAGGGTGATTTGTCAAACTATTGAAAGTTGGAATATTTAAAAAATTAAAGGTTTGTCAGTCGGAAAATAGTTGAATTGGACGAGTGGATACACTCTAAAAAAATTCCCGTAAATTTTACGGTAAAATCACTGGCAATTTGGTTGCCAACACTTTACCGTAAAATTTACAACTTTGCCGTAAATTAATATACGGTATTTTACTGGCCACACCAAGGGTAAATATGCAGCCATAGTACAATAACTACAAATATATTTTATATTTAGTATATATTTTCTTTGGTGTCAAATTGTCTTTTTTGCTAATAATTTACGGAACTTCCCCGTTTTTTCCACATATTTACGGTAAAATCCCGTAAAAAGACATCAAATTTACATTTCATCCGTAAATATTTTCTTACGGGAATTCACCGTTAAAGAATACCGGTTTTCTACCGTAAAAATACGGTCATTTCTTAGAGTGTAGGGTATCTAATGTATGGTATTTGTATACATCAGATATGCTACAATGAGCAACATGTAGGGGTCGACAACTGGACCCTTTTGCCGCGGCGATACACATATTGTTAAAACATCCTCTATTCGTCGGCGTGCTCTATGGTGTAGTGGTCGAGCTGCGTGTCTTTTGGTGCGCAAGGTCCCAGTTTCGAATCCTGTCGGTGTAATGAAATAGCGTCGGTGTGACTGAGTGTCCAAGCTACCATTTAATTGTTTAGAACATACGTGTACATGTGCGATTGCGACTTATTCCGTGTAGTTCAATTAGAGCCGGACTCCTGGTTATGGGAGACACTTAGTCTCATTACATCGGTGTAGCAGGAATGTACTGAAGTTCCCCGTTCTTATTGTCCGGGTTGTACAGTAAAGTGTAGGCTAACAACTCTCACGCAACATTAGTTTAAACGCTTTACCCCGCTATGGTCTATGGAAGGCTGACTACCATTTCTTTTCACACCGGTGTAATGAAATGCAGCGTCCGTGTGACTGAAATGACCTAGCTACTATAAATTGTGTAGAACGTACTTGTACATGTGCAATCAATAAATCATTGATTGCGACTTATTCCGTGTAGTTCAATTAGACCCGGACTCCTGGTTTTGGAGGACACTCGGTCTTATTACACCGGCGCCTTCCCCCCCCCCCTTTTTTTTTTGTAAACAAAGTATTATTTTTTCCCATCGTATTAGTTTGATTTTCCTTCAATAAATTACTTTTACAAAGGAATTTCGGATTTTCTTTAGATAAAACTGATAAAAGCTGTACAATTCAATCGTTTCCCTAGCCCGTAAACAAACACGTATAAACACATAATGCACATTGCACAGTGAGGTGGATGCCACCAGTCAAGCTGCTTTCCACGTGCATGGTAAATGACGACATATTTGCCTATATGGCTCCAGACCTTCGAAAGGTGCCATGTCTTGTCGTTTACGGTGTTTGCTGTGTTAACGGGATAATGTGATGACCGATACCATGTCCCTTTCGTATGTCTAATTGTACTGAATTTTCCCTCGATTTATTTACTGATTTTAATAGTCTTACAGGAAAGATACGTATTTCAAATTTCATAATGTGATGTCTGATATCTTACGATTGTACCTAGCAGTTTGAATTATCCAAAATTTGGTAAAACAGGCTGCACGTATATATATTTGACCTCATGATTTTAAAAGCTTAAAATTGACAATTTTGTTAAAAATGTAATGAAATGAAATTTTTTTATTACCAACAGTCAAACATAGACTTATCTTATTATCAACATCTTCATTTTATATTTGTGATTACAGGGGTTCAAAGTCCGATCCTATCCGACAGGTCACGTCGAGAAAAAAAAAATCTAGCGACCAAGTTATCTTGATATTCACCGGGATATACCATTGAAATGAAAATTAAATTTCGTTTCCCGGGATATACTACATATATTACATCATTTTGACGACATCTTTTATAATCTGTCAAGTGTATTGAATTCGGCAGTCCACAATCGGAATTTTGTCCATTTTTGGTACATGAAAGGTTTTGATAATATGAATTAAGTTGAACTGGGTGCTATTTGATAGTGATCACAGACATCTGTTGCTACCAGAGGTGCCTCTGCTTCTTGTTTCAAAATTTTGTCGGCTTTCGCAGGAATGGCTGTTACCCAGACCTAATATGTAATGGAGTTATGGGTCAGAAAGCTCAGACTAGCCAAAAAAACACGTTTTTTCGTACGTTATCAATTGATTAAAGGGACTAGCCTGGATTGCACCTAGAATTAAGTATTTATGGAAATGCTCTAAACAAAGCTTAAAAGTATAGTAAAATCCAAAAAAGTGCAAAAATTTACACACAAATGGCTCAAATTGAGAGAGAATTAATTTGCAATATATCATTCTTTGATGGTGGTGTGTTTTGTACCTCAGATGGATTTACCAGATAAAAGATCAAACAAAGCTCCTGAAGATCATTTAACACATAGTAAAAGGGAAACAATTTCATCAAAAATAATTTGTTTGGTGAACACAAGTGTAAAAACAAGATTTTTATCAGTTTTCAAACTAGAAACACTGTTTTCACACCACTTTTTGTCTCCGGCGACAAAAATTAAAGTAGGTAAAGAATTGCTATTTTCTCCAATGTTCCTCAAAATCATGGAAAACCACTTGTAGGTTATATTATTATAAACATGTTCTATCGATTCAAGTAAAAAAATATGCAGGTAAAAAATTAGTGGGAAGAATCTAGGCCAGTCCCTTTAATATCGCTGTACACCGGGGTTAGTTGTATTGAAAAAAAAATGAATCAGTGTATTTCCTTTACCTTTACAACCATGCATTTTTGGATAATAAAAATTAATTAAAATTTTGATCTCAAAAGGAAAAAATGTCCATAGGTGGATTCGAACTCAGAACTGCCAAAACAGTAACTGCAGCCAGCGAGACACACCGTAGTAGGATAGTCCGCTCGGCCACTGCATACGGCGAATAACAAATGCATTACTTACTAAGTACGGTGTGGGTGGATAAAAAGTTAATAAAAATGCGCATGTGTGTCTACTATCCGACTCTTTCATTGTAATTAAAAATCATAATAGTCAAAATATCTTGTTAATATTATTTGCCGCTATTATAGATATGAGCATAAATTGTTTTTAAAACTTAAATTCACGTTTTTGAATGAGGATTTTCAAACCTGTCGTCACGACCAATGTCGTCTGGTTAACAATCACTGAACCTGGATCGGGGGTGGGGTGGGGGGGGGGGACTGATATTTGTACCCGGGTAACCATCCGCGTGTCACCGGGTTGTAGTAGCCTTGTAGTCAGACAAGAAGGACTAAGGGCATGGGCAGCGAGCGAAGCCGAACAGCGAGGGCGTCAAATACGGTTCGACAACCCCGATGGCAAGTTCCTGACGGATTGGCATATTGAGGAGGTGACCCTGTGTGATACCAAAAATATATAAGACTAGTGAATTGATCCCGGAAATGATACCCTTGCTATGATGAATATATCTGGCAAAATTCCAGTACACAACATTCCTAAATAAGGTGCACATTTGGAAGAGCATTCTAGTACAGTTTTAGTACAAAAAATTGTACTAGAATTGTTCTCAATATAAGAATGTTGTATTAAAAATGAATTTTTCCAGGAACGCTAGATTTCTGTTCTATTTTCCTTTGTAAGAACCTTGATTAAAAGACCACCCTGTCGTGCCGGAATATAAATGAAGTAAAATGCATGATAGGCCTGCAAGTCGTTAGTATAGCAAGTGGTAAGAGCAATAAAAAGTTTGGATTTAGTATAAATTTGTAAATTCCATAATCGTGATGATATTGTGTTGTTCTACTACAATGAACAAATCGAGCTATAAATATCATACACGACCCGGAAATAAACTACTCTCGATTAGATGCATTTTCTACAGGTCAATACTTTTGTTTTTTCCTGAAAACTAGGAAGTGTCAGTAGTAAAATATCATGTATACAGGCCTGTGTATATAGTAAACGGTTAACTATATTGTGGTTTATATAAATATTGCAGTGATTTGAATTGAAAAATCACAAATAACTAGCTGATTTATATCATATAATTTATGGTCCGGTTGATTTGAATCCTGCCAAACGTCACCATGCCTAAATGTCCGAAATGCCAAAAAGAAGTATATTTTGGTAAGTATGACATTTGATTACAGCAAACTCAAATGATACGGTACCATTAGATGATTTATAAGAAATGTACTATATACTACCATGGCCCAAGGGCCGTCCGTAAAGTGGTGGTGTGACATTTTTCTGAACAAAATGAAACTCAGGTGTTGTTTTAGAAAGGAAAATAAATACCCACATCTTTTATTTTGGTCTCATTTTAAAGCCTTCTTCTTTCTTCTTCTTTAAGTTTCTTTTTCTTTTTCGTGTTCTTCTTCTTCTTCTTCTTCTTAGGCCATATATCATGTATAAAAATGACAAACGTGTACGTACATTTTTTGAAAAAATATACAAATCATACAGTGGAACAGGCCTTATTTTTCCTAACCTATTGGTCAATGCTAAAATATAAACTACTTGTTTGTATTTCAATTAAACTCTTTTTCTTGCATAACATTTTCAACAATACACTTAGAAGGTGTATATTATGTTTACAATTTAATTTTGAATATCATCATTTACATATAATTAGCATATTTGAAACCAAAACCAGGAAAATCTATAAATACCTATAATTTTTACAATCTTGAGTAATTTGGAAATTTTGCATTCACACAGTTTGTTACTACATGGTAAAAATTTTTGTTAGACGGATTTTGATTATTTTGCGTAGTTCTCCTTTTTTAATCACCATTTTTGAGTTGCCTATATTTTTTAAAGATTTTTATTAAATTTTCTAATTTTGGTATTAGATTATACAGTAAAATATGTTTTAAAAAACTGTTAGACAGATTTTTGAAATACTGCATACTTTTGAAGTTACAACGTGATTACTGTTTAATTGTGTTTTGACATGGAAACCATTTTGACATTTTTGCTAATTTAACAGAAAATTCAAAGTCACACTAAAGTTTCATCATAAATGTATGTACACTATGGTTATAGATAACTTCTGTAACATTTTATCTTGAAATAAAACAACAAATCAGTTAAAACTAATATTTGAATACGCTAGAATAAGAACATCCCAACTCCATGAGCTGCCTTCTGTTAAGTTATGTAAAATATAAATGCATATAAATCTCTGAAAATGCTGTCAAATCACTAGAAAGCATTTCGATGTCTTTATCCCAATCAAAGTGTCACATTTGACCTTGTAGTTGACTTTGTTAGACATTGTTAGATGATTTTCCAAGCATATAGTTGCAGAGGGGAGCTCGTGGAGTTGGGATGTTCTTGTAATGGCTGTTTAAATATAGCAACAATGTATTATAACAGTTATCTAACAATGTCTAAACAAGTCAACAACAAGGTCAAATGTGACAATATGATTATGATATTGGAAATGGACATGGAAATGCTATTTTAGTGATGTGAAAGCATTTTCAGAAATTTGTATGCATTCATATTTAATAAATATAATTAACAGAAGGGAGCTATAGGAGTTGGGATGTTCTTATTCTGGCGTATTCATTTCTTAATAATGGACTAATTTTAAAGGCACTATATAGTATTCTATTCGCAATTTACAGCTATTGTCTTTTCCAGACCATTAGTTACCCAATGGTTTTGCATTGCTCACAACACCATTCATACACCCATTACACTAAATCAATAGAGGGTGTTTAAAGGACTTGATCATTCAGTTGACACATTCTATAAACGCACCATTGATTGGCTTAATATTTGGCCTTTTTGGCCTTGTCAGCAATATTCTACTTTCGACCAATACAAAACAAGCTTTCATGTGAAAGCTATCTCAGCTTCTAGTAAACCAATGAACTTGAAATTTTCAGCGTATAAGGGGCTGTCATTGGCTAATGTATATTTAAAATATATAACTTGTAATGCGTAACATAATAATATTTTAGTCATTTAAAATTAGCTAAAAATAAGGCCTGTTCCACTGTATACCTGTAGCTCGTACCCAATGCATGTAAGCATTCAAATACACCGCTAATTTCATATTGCCTGCCTTTATATTACCCCGATACAGAGACTTATTTTTAAATTTAAGTAGACTTATTAAAATGACAAAACATTTGTGGATTTGAAAGTAAGTCTTTTAGATTAAAACGTAAGGCTCTCGTCAATTTATTAACTGCTGTCTTAGTCAATTGTCGATTCTTTCTTCAATCTACAGGATTTATTTGATATAAGTTTTTTTGACGGACTTATTATTTTAAATCTCAAAAACGCTTTGTCATTTTTAACAAGTCTTTTAGACTTAAAACTAAGTCTCTGGAATTTAGAGAGTATCCTCCCGTCCAATTCAAAATCATTCAACATTGAATGTACATAATCTTAACCGTTATTTCATACAAGCGTGCGAGTTAAATAAAATACTTTGACAATGTCTCAATGTCATAGAACATGATGATTTGAAATCATTTGGAGTGAGGATATAATACTAATTTTAATTGTTTGTCAGACGGCAAATAGTTGAATTAGACGAGTGGCTATGATTATTTTTACCTGTATTTTTAATGTCTTACTTTATCATGTTTATTCATTATTTCTACAGCTGAAAAGGTGACTGGTCTAGGCAAGCAGTGGCATAGAGCATGCTTTAGATGCTATAAATGTAACGCGACTATGTCATCTGGTCAGGAACTAGAAGTGAGTATTTTGCATGGCACTTTATTCCCATAATTCGTAACTCATTTAAGTAAGTGTTATAGAACGGATCTTTTGTCATGTCCATGATCAATGATGACGGGCCTCAATGTTGTAAACGGCTAATCCTGCTCATGCAAATATCTATTGACATATAATGGCACACCACGGCCACGAATATATCATCCTTGATTTTCAGTTACATATATAGACCATGGTTATGTGCATGAGCATGAATATTTTTTCTGAGTTACCGGAATTCTTGTAGGAAAAATTTTGCCTTTTAGATATATACTCTTTTTCAAACTTCGGAACTCGCTCAAAGCTCACTGTACTTCAGAACGAGTGAAAGAGAGTGAAGAGCTGTGATAGTTTTCTCAGCGTTGGAAATTTGCCCGATAATCGAGCATAGGGCTAGTCCCGATCGAGCTCCGACTGGGTGACGCTGACTCGGAGCCCCGGTTCGGAGCTCGCTCAAAAGATTATCTTTCCAAGATATTCATGCAATTGCTCGGTGAGTTGTGTCCGAGCTCTGAAATTTCATGCCGATGCTCAACTGAGTTGTGAGCGAGCTCTGAAATTTCATGCCGATGCTCAACCGACTTGTGAGCGAGCTTTACGATTTTGAAAGAGTATCTACTGTCTATGCTCGGCCGAGTTTGCCAATTTTATAGCTCTATGATATTTACTCATAAGTGATGCCAATTCATTGCACAGAGATGCATTGGTCTATAAATTTATAAATGAAAATATAACGTCCATGACAAAACCAACTCGTTTATCTCGTTTTGAAGGGATATGTGATTTTATAGACAATCCTTATAATCATAGATTAAGATGATCGACGAACTTGAGTATCTTGACGATAAATCAAGTACTATGAAATGCAATACTTGATTTGTCTGTGCGTCCTGTATAATTAATTTTCCGCCAACTTTCGCCACGTTTGACAAATTATACCGCTTTACATTCTTGTGTTACTCTTATCAAGTGTACTTTAAGTCCCGTCCAGAATTTTTGGGTTAGGGTTTAGGGTTAGTGTTAGGGTTAGGTTTAATTTAGGGTTAGGGTTAGGGTTAGGATGTAGGGTTAGGGTTGGGGTTAGTTTTAGGGTTAGGGTTAGGGTACAGTTTTTGATGGGACCTAAAGTATACTTTTCCCTCTTTTCTTCCCAGCACGAGGGTGACCCATATTGTAAAAAATGCTACAACGATCATTATGGACCAAAAGGTAGGCATTTCAGTTCTCTTTCTAATTACTTTTTATTATATCATAATTATAGTTTACCCATTTCAACATGTTCGACGATAGTTTCATTTACCTAGTATACTGACTTGAGGCTGCATTAGGAAGCCGAATTGGAAGTAGTGCTGATAAAATGATAAAGCTTTATAAATTCGTTGATATTTATGGCTGTAGATTTATTCTTTAAACTCTTTTAAATGTAACATTTTTCTTACAAAATAGCTTTTGGGAGTATGGGGAACATGGGCCGAAGATTCGGCGGCATTGGTACGATTTTCGGCCCAAAGCATGTATGTTATATAGGGATGATTTGAAGAATCTTCGCCGATGCATTTTTGAGAATCTTCGCCGATGCATTTTCGATGGTCACAAAGCATCGGGGAATTAGGGATTGGCGATCATCCATCCCTTGAATGTTTAGCGATCGATCTCGATACTCGATATATCTTCGGCCACCTCTTTTCATGACAAAATATCGGGAATGTATTGCCGTACTACGGAAAGCGATAGCGTACCCTTACTGACGATATGTTTTGAAAACATAGCGCCCGAACTTCCGAGATGTTTTGAAAACATAGCGCCCGAACTTCCGAGATGTTTTGAAAACATAGCGGCCGAACTTCCGATATTTTGAAAACATAGCGACCTAACTGCCGATATTTTGAAAACATAGCGACATCATAAACATAAAACGTCGGGAGTATTTGCCACAACCGATGATTTTTTGTCAATAGCGGCACAAGTCGGTGTAGGGATACAAAACATCGGTAGCGGCAAAACATAGATTGTCGGCATAGGGTCCGCTATCACTTTCCGTAATTGCCAATGCTTCGAGAACCTTCATTTTAGGAAACCATTTCCGCTCATTGCTTTCGTGATGCCATAAACTAACATTACAATGTATACAGCGATGTATCGCAGTGGTATTCCCGATATTAGGGGGGAAGTGTTGACGAGTATTGCGAGACATCACCAGATAATTACTGGATCTTTAATGAGTTTATTTTTTGTTTTCTGCAGGTTACAGACCAGGCAGCGGTCCAAACGCCCCTCACTCATATCAAATTAAATGATGTGGTAAATGACAGCGTGCAGTGGCTTCAGATTTCTTAATGCAGATTTTACGAAATGTTTTTAATTTTGTACATAAGTGTAATATAATATTTTCTTGGATCACTGATCGTTGGTGGGACTTTGAACGCACCGTATGTTTAAAATGTTCAATTCATCTGCATGTAATAATTATAGATAGAAAACTTTTGACGCGCAGTTTGTAACACACAGAGCGAGATTATCTAAGCAAGTGTCAACTCATTTTTTGGCCCTGAAACTCAGCTACTCAAGGCTCATTCTCCGATAAAGTGTGCAACTTTTCCGTTTTGGTGTCGCTCATGTTCGTGTTGCTTGTTTAACGTTGTTAAGCATATTACAAATGATTTGATTGGTTTAGTTAATACATTTGAGTCACATTAGTAACATGTGTGAAGCTTATCATATTAGCATGCCAGGAAAGTAGATAACGATAAATCTGAAAATGCAAAATCGTCAATTTCCCCATGTCGCCAGCCATACTTTTTCTGTTTTATGAGCCCCCGTTCCTAAAATATTCGAGCATATCAAATATAATGCACACTATATAACAACCCGTAATAGGTATTGATAATTGCATATAAAGTTTATTTATATTAAGTATTTGATATGGCATAAGACCTTTTTGAAATGTGTCGCCAATATTGCAAACAGATACGTAATAATTTCTAAAATCGATAACAAAGTGTCAAAATAAATCTGTTGATGGATGATTCCGCACTAGGTTTATCAAGCAAACTTGAGTGTTGCATAACATATATTTTATATAGATTTATATATTTACAGTAACGATTTACAAGGATATTAATATCAAAAAAAAACACCTATGTGTCGGTACGTCGAAACAGATACGTAATGCACATTCTGCTGCTTTCACGCAAAACGCGGTACACTATTGGCGAAAATACTTCACCACCGTGTAGTATGTGTAGAGCTCCTAATTTAGTGTAAAAATCAAATTTGTAAGAAAACTATAATTTTCTCAAAAATGAATACTAAAGAAAAGATACCAACAGATACGTAGCGACAGATACGTAGTTTGAGAATAGGGAATACAATGGTTAAAAAATCAAGTATTTTTAAACATCTCCCCTGCATTTTTTCATCTTCAGAAACCATAAGAGTTTATGATTTTGTATGTTTTTCATGAGTTATTAGTAGTCAAAATTTCAACATTTCTCTAACCAAAGTTGCACGCTT
>JXSR01S040595.1:0-12559 GCA_000969725.1 Ophiothrix spiculata | reverse complement strand
AAGATTGTAGAAAGAAAGTATGCCATATTATATATCATTTGAAAGCTGAGATTATAGAGAATTAAAATATGTGATAAACTCAATTTTGAAAATCGTTACTTTCCGCTCATTTTGCCAGAGCACCACTCATATTAATACTGAGAATACATTTCCATAAAATCACTGAAACTGTCAGTCTTGGCTTGGAACTTCAAAAATGTCAGTCCCAGACAGGTCTACAATAATAGTAAAATATTCAGTCTTAGTTAAAGTAAAGCACCTTACAAGAGAAACATAGAACAACAAAAAATAGTAGTGTTTCTTCAGCTGCATGTAAGAATATCATTATCACTGCCATAATTGACAATAGACTTTGTAATTGAAATATTAAGTTAGAACTGAAGAGCTCATTTACAAAACCTGAAAAAATCTTAAGCTTTTTACATCACCCTGCAGCCCGCATTACTTAATTTAATTTTTGATATCAAAATATTTAAAAAAAAAAGACATCACCAGTATGTAAACCTCCTTTACCCCCTTATTTCACCAAAACCAATAAATGCCACTTTTGTAAGGGGGTATATTCAAGATGGTGCTTATTGTTTTTAACAAATGAGCTCTTCAACTGATAATCTACATACATGTACCTGTAATATATATTTGAGTTATATAATAAGTAATATATTTGAGTTAAAACTACAACGATTCTATAACATGCACAAAAATAAATGTGTTAAGATAAATTATTTGATATTTACATATTTACAAACGAAATGTATCCATTTCAGATAAATTTTGGTCCAACTTCTGAGGTTTTGTCCGTCTTATAAAACATACTTTATAACAAAGTACTGATATGGCATTGAATAATAATTTGGGATCAATCTCTCTATAGGTAGAGAGTACCTAAAATTCATTTGAAACAATTCCCATAAACTTATGAGCAGCATTATGATCTGTATGGTGTGTTCCTGGGAATCTTTAAGAAGACACTTTGTAGAGACAGTTTGTTGCAAGTGCCAATTAAGGTACATGAAGACCTATAACAAGTACTACCCTGGAGGGACTCAAAACATTTTTGGTAGGTATGTGCCAACCACAATATCCAACATGGGGTCTTGCGGAACCAAGTTTTTGGTCAAAAATAGGGTCTATTGAACTGATTCTTTTCCAAATTCAGGTCTCAGGAACTGCTTCTTCCCTATAAAAATATGACTATTACAGCTGAAAATCACTCAAAATTAGGTTGAAAACTTTACAAAACAGTAATTTTCTTTGAAAATTGGGGTCTTCGGAAACTGAAGTAATCTTGATATGGGCATCTTGAGAGGAGGTTTGAAAAGAGGACTTGAGGGTGGCACATGTATACCCAAACCTTCCATCAATGTAAATGACAACCCTCCACCTGGGTTAATGCCCATCTCATCATAGGATTAAACATCTGAATATGCTTAGGCCCCATATGACTCTTCTCATCAAAAGTGTTGTTAAAATTCATAGATGGAGTCCACAGAGTGATATTTTTTTTCTGAAAAGTGCTCAATAATGGATTATTGGGTCTTTTCTACAGACACAAATGTTTAACCCAATTTAGTTTTCAAAGTATACTCAAATTTATACTGAAATTGCTAATCATACATAACCAATGCAAGCTATAGCATTCATTTTTAAATAAAATGCTGAAATAACCTTTTACATGGTGCAAGTCTTAAAAGAATGAAATAGTTGGACACTTTTTATACAAAAAATTAAATACATTGAAACAAGTACAATTGACTTAAAAAAGCAAGTAACAGCCATCAACATGCAGTATTGTGCTTTTTGTTTGAATTGCACCATTAAATGATTGGAACATTGCAAATGAATGGAAACATTTTGGTAAAGACATAATCCAGCATCTGACTTGTTTTAGCTTTAAGGGGTTTTCTCCGAGATGCAAATCCTCCATTTAATTTCTTATAAATTTAGTATTTGGTAGATTTATTTGTGCTGATAACGAATCCAAAATAAAAAATATAGGTCACCGTGCTCGTTTTTGAGATACAGGCATTTCAAAAAGTACATATTTTCCAAAAAATCACCCAATTTACCATACAAAGTATAGGGAAATTGTCAAAACGTTGATCATTATGTGCTTGTAAGATAGTAAATGCTCCATTTATTTTTTTAATTTTTACATATGTTAAAGCACTTTTTGCGCTCTTCAAAATACTGAAATAAAAAATATGGTTACCGTGTTAGTTTTCAAGAAAAATGACAAAAACTGTCATTTTTTAATAAAACTTGATTTAACTTTGATGGCACATCTGCGTCTGCATAATTTCCCGCGTATATATTACGCAGCTATGCGGCGCGTGATTAACCAAACGCGTTAGTAAAGCATGCGTTCAGTGTGCATTGACATTTGCGCACGCAAAACGGATGCAAGCATTTTTTTGATTTTTTACTATTTATGAAAAAACTCGTTATGCAGCAGTCGTAAGCAACTGCATCTCAGAGAAAACACCTTAAGTGCATCAGAAAACACCCAAATTATTTTTTTTTAAAGCTTTTCATTTTTTAGAAGAAATTGATCCATCTAAAAAAAGTCAGATTTTTAGTAATAAGCACCATAAAATTAATACATAGTAATGTTAACAAATAAATATACACAGCAAAATTCTTATACACTGGCCCGCAACATAACAGTAATCCTGGACAGTTGCCAAATTTTAACATTTTGATAGCAAGTTTTTCCTTCTGAATTGGGTTAGGGCTCAGTCAAACATCAGAAAAGGTAAGAATAACGTACACTGGTTTGGTAATCGATATACATGTATTTCAATGACTGAAACAGTGTACGTCATTCGTACCTTTTGGCTCTAGATACATGTGTGACGGAGCCCTTAGGTATAAGGTTAGATTTAGGATACGGACAAATTCCATAAATAGGTTTTCTGAAAGATTTTTTGATGCTGAAAGGTATTTAAACACGCTAAAGAGTTGTTCATCATAAATCAACAACTCTGCATCCAATGTGTTGGCATATTTTTATCACACTTGGGTGGCTAGCCGACGCATCAAATGCAGAGTTGTTGATTTGTGATGAACAACTCTGTAGCATATTTGATTACCTTAATCAACAGGACTAATTCCTTGTTAATGGTTACTTATTGTTTGGTCCGCTCAATGTTACTGCTATCGGACACACTCCTTACAAATCTGTTCATAAATCATTTATTACACTGTAGTACTTGGCAGTTTACCACTAGAATTTAAACAAGAATTTGACTATCTACTCATCTCACCATGAAGTAGTACCTTTTCTTTTTCTCGTAGCTTTGCCATATCCTCTCCCATCTTGAATAGGCTTTTAAGCACTTGCTTTTTTACTGATTTCTGAAAAGAAATGAATTCATTTTCAAGATAGTGATTATCACTAGAAAGAACAGAATTTGAACATGACATTTCTACAACAAACTTCATTGTTGCCTGCTGCTAGCTATTCATCCACCACCATAGATTCAGAAAGCCTTAGCTTTTGCCCAACAGATCTTTCCATATCCAATTAAGCACTTCTGTTCTGTTAAAAACTTATCGTTTTTAAAAATCTATAGTCTTTTTATAGACGTTTTTTGATTTGACAAAATTTAGTAAACTGATATGTGTTTTAGGACAATACTCTAATTTCCTTTACTTATGCAACTATCACCAACTAAAATTTGGATTTGTGCTTCAAGTTTTGTAATATGTTCACCATTTAGATAGATCAATTACACCTGATACAGCTTGGTGATTGATTTATCTAAATAAGTACCAAGTATACTTTAGGTCCCATCCAAAAGGGGTTAGGTTTAGAGTTTTGGTTAGGGTATATTTAGGGTTGGGGTTGGGGTCAGGTCATGGTTAATGAGTTAGGGTCAGGTCATAGTTAATAAATTAGGGTCGGGTCATGTGTGACGTTTTTGTTGGGACCTAAAGTATACTTTTCCCTAAATATGTATTGTTGTGAATATCATCATCATCATCATATTCTTTTATTCCATAAAAAATACATCAGAAATATAACAGTAATACAAAAAAAAGACTTTATGGAGGAAAGAACTGGAAGGCCAGTAAGGCCTGAAATAGTTCTTCCCTGTTAAGCAAAAAAAAAATGAATAGTAAATAGCATGATGCCAGGAGCTCCCAAAAATTGGATGTACCATACTTGTTTTGGTCGTTGTTGCTTGCTAGTTGAACGTCACTAAAATTGCAAGGTGGTGGCTCATAATAAATATTATGAAAATCTTGACTACCCATTACCCTTGAGCAAATTGTGCAATCTCACTACAAAACTATAGGCAAAAAATATATTGGACAATGTAAACAAAAATCCATGCAGCGGGTTCATTTACAAACAATTGGGCCCTGCACTCTGGATTTCTGTTTGAAAACTGTCCAATAAATTGTTTGGCCTATAGTCAAGAAGTATTAATTTTTGATTTTAGATACCGATTCAAAAAAATAACACTTGTTTTAAACAGAACTGTGGGAGAACATGTACCTTAATCTGTCCTTTAGTTGCCTTCTTTCTCGCAGGCTTCCCTTCTTTCTTTGGCGTTTTGTTTCTTTGACTTTTCTTGACCATTTTCTGTTCTTGACAACACATGACACAATCCGGATCTTGCTCATTGGATTCAATTGGTGACGATGCAAAGATGTAGATATCTTCAGCTGTGTCTGCATCAAGGTTGGAGTTGACTTCTGCTCCATCTGGATCTGGTAGCTCAAAATTTGGGGATTCATCACCTGAAGAAAATGTTAGATTTTGTTTCCATCAGTTAAATCTGTGCTATTGATAATAGGAAATGTTAACAAGAGGGTATATCAAAAAGTATTAAAGATCAACCAGTATAGTAGGAAAAGAGCTATATCAATGAAACTTTGTTAGAATAGTCACTTTTTACATAAAAGTATACGCATTGGTATACGGTATACGTTATTTTCGCTATATAAGCTCCTGGGGAGGCACCTATGCATTCAAGTTCAAGTTTATTTGTTTCCATCTCATATTACAAACAAACAACAAGTGATAATAATATTGATAAATAAATACAATTGTTCATTAGATGTGATTAGTGCGTGGGGATAACCCCTGATAATTGCAAATATGAGTGCCTCCCCCTGGAGGGTATAGCAAATACCATATACCATATACTTCTATGTGATCGCAGCCTCATGGTACAAACTTGGTTTCCGAAGTATTTTTACTTTCTTTACAGAGCTGACTACATAGCTTGTTTGGAAAAATTTGAAATACATGGCATGATAAAGTCTCTGTATTTAAGAGTTGCAGTGCTCAGCAAATCTGTAATAACATGCATCTAGTTAATTTTTTTGGTACCATAGTATAGGGTAGAGTACCCTCTTTTCATTGATACAATTTTATGAAATTCAGTCAATGAATGACGTCACAATGAAATATTTTCTACTTGACAGGTCTACATGATTTTTCATCTGCCAATTTGGTAGCAAGGAAACAGAACAGAACTTTCAACTAATGAGAAAATCTCTTTGCATGTGGATTCATGCATACTTTACATTATGGATCAAATCATTCTTATTATCTAATCAGCTTCGTTCAATTCTTACCTTCACATTTTGGCACATCATGGCTAGTTTTCTCGTCATTCTGTATTGGTTCAAACCATACGAACTCACCACTGCTCTCACCATCTGCACAATTGTGCTGTTGTACCTTTCTCTGACTTGATTTAATACTTCTTTGAGTTGCTTTCTTACTAACATGCTGTTTTTTAATCTTTTCATAGTCAAAATTAATGACAAGTTTTTTTCTGTTCACTTTTCCTTGTTTATGTGGTTTTGAATTGTTATTTTCATCCACATTGTTTTTTTGTGATGCCTTTAATGGAGGAACAAACTTCTTGGTTACTTTGACTTTGGCCATTCTGGATCTAGAAATGAAAAGAAAGGTAAATAATTAACCAACTTAAAAATCGAAATCACAATGTTAAAAATAACTGACGATCCAACTTGTGAAGCAATCTGAAAACTGCAGTGTGAGTGAGCAATTCTGATCATTGCCGGGAACAGCACAACCTTTTTTTGCAATAATCGTCCAATCCGATACTGATCCCGATTTTATTTACAGGGTGTCTCAATAAAAGTGTAACACTCAGAAATTGCTTGTTTTAGGCATTAAATCGTGTCGTAATTTATACAAATTTGATGTCAAATTCAAGATAAAGGACCTATCTTTCCAGTACAATTTACCCCATCACGATAGCTTTTGTCAATCTGGAGATATACACAATTGTTTGCAGGTAAGCGAAATCCACTCTGTGCCACTTTTCAATATAGCGATAGAAACACACGTTCTGAATAACATTTTCAAACAATAGCATTGTGTAAAATAACAGCATCCGTAAAGCCACTGCAAATCTAAGCGGGTGATTCTATTGAATGATGATCTGTGGATGTCGGCTAGAGGTTTGTGTCTGGCGGAGATGGTGGGATCTGCTTGGAAAGCACGTCATACTCTGTCGATATTCAGCTGTGTTCTTGCAGTTTTTGGTCTTCCCGAATTACCAGAGTTCAAGTTGTGACTGGTGGCATAGTTAACATACTTCTGGTAGTTCCTTGTCACCGTTTGACGAACAGGTAATTTCCTACCCGGAAACTGCAACTGGAATTGTCTGATGACTTCTGCAGCGTTTCGCGTTTCATGATACTGCAACACCATGAACACTCTCTCATCAAGAGTAAACTGCAACTGTTGCCCATTTCCTGCTACCATGTTTCTTTTTTAGGCACCAACATCCATCTGACATAAAGATCATGATGAATGCACTTTCTGCATGATAGGATACTTACATAATTGATATCATAAGAACAATGCACTAACACCAGTGCTTATTGATGGGTGCAAATCAATTATTACATAACAGTTTTCACACATTTTACACATGTTTCATCGCTATTGTTTGAAAATGTTATTCAGAAACATGTTTCTATCGCTTTATTGAAAAGTGGCATAGAGTGGATTTCGCTTACCTGCAAACAATTGCGTATATCTCCAGATTGACAAAAGCTATCGTAATGGGGTAAATTGTACTGGAAAGATAGGTCCTTTATCTTGAATTTGACATCAAATTTGTGTAAATTACGACACGATTTCATACCTAAAACAAGCAATTTCCAAGTGTTACACTTTTATTGAGACGCCCTGTATAGCACATGAAAGCAAGTTTCGATCTAAGTGAAACACATATAAAATTGTTCAGAAATTATTAGTTGTAAAAAATTGGTTATATCGTCAGCTACTGCCAAATTTAAATAAGTAGCTGACGCTATGACTGATTTTTGCACAGCTGAAGTTGACCTGAATATCCTTAAGTCCGCTGTGATAAAATGGCTACCATCGATTGTGTTTGTGTGTATTATATCCTATTTCTACTTCTTGAAATTGAAATTTTTTTATCAAAAATGATGCAGATTGCTTGCATTTTAACAAGATTCATGGAGATTTCCAAACTACATGTTCAATTTCTTGTGGTGCATTGGACTGGTTGGCAGAACTCTGTAACTTTGCCAATCTTGATTTGTCACCATCTTACCAGTATCACCCCGATTTCAGATTGGCCCGATTGAATCTGCCCATCCTTACCGAATACGTCATAGACAGGCTAGGGGATATATATGGGCACAAATGTGCTACCAACGCAGGTCATATGAGGTCAGCTTGCTAGTCTGATGGCTCGCAAGTCCAACAGCTTGATTGTCCAAAGGTTTGCTAGTCAAACACTTTATTCAATGTTACCTTAAAAAGGCTTGCTATTCTTAATGTTATTATTCTTACTTGTCCAAACTTTAAAAACAGCTCACTAGTCCAAAATTAATAAAAGTGCTCGTCAGTCCGAATTTTTAAAAAGGCTTGATAGTCCCAAATTTAGAAAGCAGCTCACTAGTCTGAATTCTAATACAGTTCGCTAGTCCAAATTTTGAAAAAGGTAATAGAAATATGCACAGATTTTTTCTATTCGGACTAGCGAGCTGTTTTTAAAATTCAGACAAGCAGATTTATTTTTGTAATTTGGACTAGCAATCCGTTTTAACAATTTGGACTTGTGAGCCCTTTTTAAAAATTGGACTAGCGGGTTGTTTTCCAAATTTGGACTAGGTAAGTGAGCTGTTTTTAAAATATTTTATTTACAGTCAAACTAAAAATGCATACATGTTTTGTCATTCATTTGTTTGTAACGGCTATACCTTTATTTTAGGTAGGCCTACATCAAGGTTTATTTTCTGAAACCATTTTTCACTGTAGAATTCAAAGGACCAAGTGTACTTTAGGTCCCATCCAGAATTTTAGGGTTAGGGTTTAGGGTTAGTGTTAGGTTTAATTTAGGGTTAGGGTTAGGGTTAGGGTGTAGGATTAGGGTTAGGGTTAGTTTTAGGGTTAGGGTTAGGGTTTAGGTTTAGGGTTAGGGTATAGTTTTTGATGGGACCTAAAGTATACCTTTTCCAATTCAAATTTTGAAAAATGTGGGTAATGTGCTCTTGCACACTTTAGTGAGTTGCTTAAAAGCCATAGGCCATGGTAGTCAAGGAGTTTATCAAACATAAACTTGTGAAAATTCATGATCATTTTGATGTAAACAATCACCTAAAATTAACAAATGCATGATCAAAGTACACATTTTGATTTTTTCAATAAACAAACACTTAATTAGATACTCATGATGAGTGATCCCACAAAAAAGAGATGGCAAATAGAAAAATCGTTATTTGCTAATTTTAGCATATGAGAATGCATGCGTTTACAATAAACAATCACCTAAAATACAGAAATTTGCATGATCAAAGTACACATTTAGATTTTTTCAATCAACAAACACTCATGTAGATACTCATTAATATTATTAACAACAATACATAATTGAAGAGTGTTTTTCCAAACTCACTTAGTCCACTTCGACTCATTCCGAGAAAAACATGTTTTTTGTGTTATTGTTTTTTCTGATTTTTTTGCGAATTAAATCTGAAGTCAAAATATTCAACCCCCCAGAATTGGTTATATTAAAGGTAAAAACATAAAAATATATTGTATTTTTAAAAAGAAATAGTACTTTGAAAAATGCAATTTTTTTCAAAACTCACTAAGTCCAGCGATTTTGGTGGAGTTAGTGAGTTTTGGAAAAATTCGATTTTACGATAGAAGGATACAACATTAATTTAGAATAATGAAAAAAATTACAATAGACCTATGATATTTAACAAGGTTCATTTACATATGAATGTAAACACATTTTAACAGTTTTTACCAAATTTTAAGGGGGGTGGGGGGCAACACGTTACTCAATTTTACGTTTTTGACAAGTTTATTTTGTACCATAACTTTTCAACAAAGTGCTAAAAGTTACTAAAAGTAAACATTTCCAGAAAGAAATTTTCACGAGGAACATGATAAGGATGTTGATTTCTGACCAAAAGTAACATTTTTGAAAAAATCACAAAAAACACACAATTTTGCCATTTAGGCTGCAGACAAGCTAAAAAAAATAATTGTAATTAAAAAAACCCAAAACATTAAGATATTGCGTCATTTTAATTTTGTGGTTTTTGACAATTTTTTTTTAATTTCATGCCAAATAAGGTCAAAATGGCAACAAAAAAACACGAACAAAGTGAATGTTTGACCTTATTTGGCATTAAAATCAAAAATCGAGGGTAGTCACTTACATTGATGGAAGGTACAGGTATGTGCAGCTCTCAAGACCCCCTTTTCAAAGCCTCCTGCTCACCAAGATGCCCATTTAAAGATTACTTCAGTTCCGAAGACCTACCAATTTTTTTTTGTACCCTTTCCCGGACCCTCATTGCACAACAATGTAACATATTGACATAAATTATAGATAAGTCTGTAACAAACAGGATCTGTTCACCCTATTATTAATTAGAAATAGTGAGTTTTGGAAAAATTCATGCAGAGGACTAAGTGAGTTTTGAAAAAATTTGGTAAATTCTCATGCTTGAGGAATGGCGACTGATTGATTTTTTGAGAATTTGCAAAGTTGGTATGTTAGTGCTCATAATGAACACCATTCCTATGTGCTTGGTTTAATTTCAATTGATCCAACAAAAAAGGGATGGCAAATAGCAAAAAAGTCATGTGCTAATTGGTTGTATTTGGAAGAACTGTCAAACCGTAATGGCTGCCGTGGACGTCTAGGTAGAGATGAGGTGTGACATCTCAGCTATTTACTGGCCCAGCTCAAAAAGTCTGACAAAAAGGGGTGGCAAATAGGAAATATTTTATTGCTTACTTTAGCAAGCCTTTTGCTACATGTTGTTATTGAAAAGCTAATAGTGAAGTGGCAAAACTGGCCACGTAATGGTGCATCATAGGGAATCCTAGACATAAATTGCATACCCGTTCACTTTCATCCCGAGACGATTCATACCTGTATTTTTGGGTATTTTAGGGCATAAAGACAGTTCTAAAAATGGCTTTTAATAATTATAAGAACTGGTCTAAATTGTAATTGTGAGATAAAAAATAATTAAATATTAATATGAAATTAATGATAAATTTTACGGCAAATTACTGATCATCATTTCGAAAAATTATTTTAAACTTCTAAATAGTCCGATTGCTTCAACATTTGTTCAAAACTTTTCGAGATTTTGGTACCAAAATATTGTTCATATTTTTCTCATAACCCGTGTGAAATTTCACGGCTGAGTTATGTTCCATTTTGCAGGCCTGATATTGGCTCTCTAAAAAAAATAGGGTTTTGGCGAATGGAGGAAGCGAAAAGACCGGAGTTTCGCCCCTCACGGCCCGTTCATTGGGTGCCTTTGGGCTTGGGCATTGGGCTTGTTATGAACTGTATAATTTTGCCGAAAGCATATCCTTTAAAAGGCCCTCACCCCCCTAAATTCAAGACCGGATTTACATCGATCTCAGGGTTTTTCAATTTTCAGTAAAAGAATTGGGAAACCGATTAATATCGTAAAAAATCAGGCCTGATAAAAAAAACAGTGCAATGCAGGCATTTTTTGGCTCAAGAAAATAGGTTTGATTTAAAATCTTTAAAAAAAATAGGGAAACCTATTTTAATAGGGTTAATCTCAGGCCTGATTTTGGAGATATGTATGAAAATGTGTCTAATTATGGTAACCATAATTAATTTGATACAGTATTTAACGTATAGGCAGCTCTGAAATACAAAATTGCCCATAAAATCAAAACGGTTTGACCGATTCAGCTGACATTTGAAACTTCTTTAGTGGTCATGTTTCATATGACATTGAAAACTAAATTTTAAAAAATTGGACCAAGCACCTTTAAAATGCAGAAAATTATGTTTTTTCATTCCTGAACTATGATCTATGGAGTCTATGACTATGACTATGTCATGATTCTCTCTTATTATATTGAATGATTGATTTTACACTCATTGATTGACATTTCAACCTAGAAAAAATATTTGACAGCCCTTTTTACCTACAAAACATGCAAAAAAATATTGAATCCAGGATTTGAATATTGAACGGGTATCAGGCAGGTATGAACATGATGAAGTGTCTCGGCTCGGGTATGAAATGTCCAGATATTCCATGATGATCACGCCAACTGCTAGCTGGTCCCCTAGCCTCCGCGCAGCGGAGGGCTAGGCAATTATGTACTGAGCTATCATCGGGCATTGGAGCAGAGCTCGAGATGCGCGGGTGTTGAAAAATATAGCGCGGAAGAAATTCAAAGTTCAGTCTTACAAAAGTCACTTACCTCTTTGAAATGGCCTTTTATGTGTTACATATTATAGTTTATAGATGTGAAATCGATGATTTTTTGTAATGTTTGACTAAAAAGAATTTCCATGTGTTTATGTACTTCGTGATTTCTTGTAACCGTTAACTAACGTTTTTCATACGCGTCACTTCCAGGTTTGTCAATTTAGTGTTGGGCGATATAACTAAAAATCGTTGCCCCGATAAATGGAATGTCGGTTCAAAAGATTAGTGTTTCTCCGAGCGGCGAACCTGAAAAATTGCGGGATTTCACGAATATCGCCCAACACTAAATTGGTTAATATCACGTGCGTGGACAGTGACATACGGCCATTTTTTGATGATGATTTTAGTGCCGAGTGATGGCGAGTATTTCTTCTGAAATATCTCGCTTCGTAATCAACTTTTGTTCGTATTTGGGATGAAACATGAATCTAGAGATATCAAGGAACTATAAAATGCGGAACGTTGTGGCATAAAGGTAAGATGAAATTTTGCAAAACTAAAGCAACTCTATTGTCCACTGTACTCCCGGAGTTAAAAGGCTACTTCACGCTCAGACTTTAAATTTACCTAAAAAATACGATAAAAAATTTGAAGTCTGCCAACTGCATGAACTCATGAACTGCAACTCAGCAACTGCTGTTTTCGAGTGAAAACTGTAAAAAAAATGATTCATCACTTATTATATTTATTTGTCTGCATACTTACCTTATGTCTCAAGAACAAAACTCGCTAATTGACATCTGACAAGCGATTATTGTGACACATTTGTGTGGATTAAAAATATAAATTCTGAATTTAA
>JXSR01S040591.1:148766-165195 GCA_000969725.1 Ophiothrix spiculata | reverse complement strand
CTGTCTCACATGTCCTGTCCAGTCTTGTCTTGCACCCTGTAGATGATGTCTCTCATATTTTGTCCTTGTCTTCGCACTTTCACCGTAATTATTAAGTAACTTATTATACATTGTAGGGTGGCCCTATCATTTTGCGAGCTCTGCTCTCTTTAGGGTCAGCCCATCATTGCCGTATACTTACATGCTTTGTGTTTGATTTTATATGATGAAATAAATGAAACTGAAACTGAAACTTGATATCATCTGAAAACATGGAATAGGCACACATATTTCATTCATTGATTGACCCCTGTACGATTCCTTTTAAATCACATAGTACCATACGAATATGGTAACTTAATTGCCCTCTTTCTGTCGAGTTCTTAGTTGAAATTCCTTACATAATACCATTAGGCGAGACGTATGTTTCACGAACCTCGTTCAAAGAGGTAATCTAATTTTGTTTGTTCTAGTCTTTCAGACACCGATATTTTGGATCCCCATTATAGGTAGCGTTATTTATGTTAATGAAGTTCCTGAGTTTTAAGAATCTAAGAGCCTTAGTTTTGACATTTGACACATGCCTACCTACCTACCTATCGGTCAGTGTCGCACATCTCTGCATCTGCCTGACCGGATAGAAGTTTCCATATAGCACGACCTTGGGCCGCCACCTCTGCTTCTTCAACCATCTTAGTCCAAGGAACGTGAGGTCCCTCTTTAAGACATTTTTCCATGTTGTCCTGGGACGTCTCAGTCTACTGTGCCTATACGTTGGTTTCCAGTGAAACAAGGTCTTTGGAATCCTCTAAGGGTCCATACGTTGTAGATGCCCAAACCATTTCAGTCTGCGGGTTCTTATTATCCCTGTCAGTTGTGGTTGTTTGGTGAGTGATCTTTTAAACTCACTTGTTTTGTGCTGAGGACATATGATCCGTAGGATCTTTCTTTGGCTTTGCATATCAAACGCATCAAGCCGGGCCTCATCCCTCTCTGTCAGGCTCCAGCATTCAGTACAGTTGGGTGGATAGGACACAAGCGTTATAGAATTTTATTTTGGTGTCCAAGTTGATATACCTGTCTTCCACACCTTGTATAATTCTCGGAAAGCTCCCGCCGCTTTGTCCAGTCAATGGTTCAGTTCTTTTATGTTTGTTTCATTTGCATAAATTAGCATTTCTTGAGAAAAATCGTGAAATTTAATTCTGGAAGTAAATGCTTATCAAAGTATTTGAACATTGGTATGATATGTTTGTTTAATTTGCATATATTTATTTCTGATTAATGTGTATACTGCTTTTTACTTTCTAATAAATAGGGCTCTCTCAGGGCTCACTCGTCCAATTTTATTTTCAAGAAGAATGTCAAATTGTCTGTCAAATATCTAATGAATATAGAAAAGTGATACCTTTGTTTTATATCAACAAAGTAGGGCAATATTTCTCATCTGACACTGCTAATGTCCTTTAACTGCTCACCTTCTGACATCGATTTATAGCAAGTATCTTGTGTAAAACTAGATCGCGTCCTTTAACGATGTATTATCTGCACTGTTAAATGTCATTGTTGATTGTAACAGGTAACCGTTTACGATAAAAGACATAATACTTAAGTAAAATTTTTAGTACATAACTGGAGAACACTTTTACATATATACGAACATTTCTATTACAAAAATAGGCATTTGAGACTATATAAGCAAATCTCAAATATGAATTTTTATGATAATTTTTGACAAAGGTCCTAAGATTAATTTACGTTATTATATCCTTGATTGGATATGTTACCCTTGATTATAGATAATTTGTATGTTGATTTGATGATGAGAATTAAAGATGACCTTCATTTTAATGTGGACGTATCCATTCTTGGGATAAAATATGACCTGTGTAATTTCCTCTTTAAAAATCTTCAAATAGTTAATGATAACCTAAAAACCTACTGTAACCTAGATCTCTTTTGAAAAGAGAGTATAATCACAGTAATATTGTGCTCGAGTCGCCGTAAATATAGAAAAAAAAAATGTGGGCAGATTACAAATGATCTTGATCTCAATAAAAAGCACCAAATCATACATTTCTTGTTTTTCAAGTAAAGCAGATTTAATATACTTTTAAATGCATAAAAATGATTGCAATTGAATGAAAATAAACAAGTATGACCAATTTTGTAAGCACTCTCTTTTTCTTCCATTCCAATGGAATATACACAGTTAAGCAAGATATTACACTTATTACAATGACGGTTTAAAGTATTATGATGAAAGTAAAGAACTGAGAGTTTTGTCGCCATTATTTATGTAACTTTAATTAATTGTGGAACTGGCATTGTTGATAAAACAATATTACACAACATGATTGAAACATTTCATAAATAAATGGTCCAGTTAATTACATGATTAAATATTGCACAAGTTCGTATTTAAAAGATATTATTTTTAGTCAACATCGTCAAATGAACTAATATCAGGATTGTAAAGAAATACACCCGGTTCACAGAAGGCCTGAATCACATTTTTTCTTTTTTATTTGAAAAAACGTCAAAACCTTTGTTTATAAATAATATAATATATACTTATATCATTTATGAGCTATGTCGGGATTATGACAATTAGTGTAAACGTTGTTACATCTACAATGGAAAAGACTCAATTTCAAATGAAAATGACAAAACAAAAACCGTTACTAGTAAAACTGACAGATGACCTATAAATCAATGGGTCTTTGTGACCTGATAAAATCTGACATGATTATTTGGATGATTGCGGATATATCTCCGGGATATTTTATTATTGACAAATACCTAGTAAAGATTTGTCTCAGGTTATTTGCTAGAAGAGGACAGTAAGCCACCGGCTTCTGCTGATATGCATCAAATAGCATTGTTCTTTCAAATATTGAACATCTTGTAGATCTGTACCACGAAATCACTGAATATCCGTTGCTTTTAGAATAATCCTTGTTCTTATCTTGTGGTAAAATAAATCCAACTGTTGCAATACTATCAAAGAACTCAAATCTAGACACTAATGTTACACTATTTGAGTTAGCGTATGCGTCTCTACTGATCTAATGGTAATCACCAATTGCTTTTATACAACTGTGGGTTCATTCAATTGTTTTACAAGGAGTTATATATACAATGCTTTAAATAATTTGATTCACTCATTTACAATAATAATATCTTTCCGCAATGATTGTCATTTTGTGTATTATTTTGGCGATTTTATGCAGATTAATAACGTTGTCTTGCCATTCATTCCGTCGTTCAATCTCCAGATCTTGGAGATATTCACTCGTTCTTCTTAACAATTATTTCTTGTAGATTATCGACAGTTCAATAAAGGAGTCTAGTTTAGTATTACAATTGCTTTGTCTTATTTCTCAAACTTCAATTATTGCTCAGAATGTTTTTACAAGTTTGGAGGAATGATATGTGGTTAAAATATTAGGATTTTGCGTGTGCTTAACAAAGTATCAGCTCAAAAAGGTGACAACATTTTGTAGTTGATTATGTTTGTTTAATTTGCATATATATGTTTCTGATTGATGTTTATAATATTTTTCACTTCCTAATAAATAGGGTTCACTCATCCAATTTTATATTCAAGAAGAATGTCTGTCAAATATCTAATGAATATAGAAAAGTGATACCTTTGTTTTATATCAACAAAGTAGGGCAATATTTCTCATCTGACACTGCTAATGTCCTTTAACTGCTCACCTTCTGACATCGATTTATAGCAAGTATCTTGTGTAAAACTAGATCGCGTCCTTTAACGATGTATTATCTGCACTGTTAAATGTCATTGTTGATTGTAACAGGTAACCGTTTACGATAAAAGACATAATACTTAAGTAAAATTTTTAGTACATAACTGGAGAACACTTTTACATATATACGAACATTTCTATTACAAAAATAGGCATTTGAGACTATATAAGCAAATCTCAAATATGAATTTTTATGATAATTTTTGACAAAGGTCCTAAGATTAATTTACGTTATTATATCCTTGATTGGATATGTTACCCTTGATTATAGATAATTTGTATGTTGATTTGATGATGAGAATTAAAGATGACCTTCATTTTAATGTGGACGTATCCATTCTTGGGATAAAATATGACCTGTGTAATTTCCTCTTTAAAAATCTTCAAATAGTTAATGATAACCTAAAAACCTACTGTAACCTAGATCTCTTTTGAAAAGAGAGTATAATCACAGTAATATTGTGCTCGAGTCGCCGTAAATATAGAAAAAAAAAATGTGGGCAGATTACAAATGATCTTGATCTCAATAAAAAGCACCAAATCATACATTTCTTGTTTTTCAAGTAAAGCAGATTTAATATACTTTTAAATGCATAAAAATGATTGCAATTGAATGAAAATAAACAAGTATGACCAATTTTGTAAGCACTCTCTTTTTCTTCCATTCCAATGGAATATACACAGTTAAGCAAGATATTACACTTATTACAATGACGGTTTAAAGTATTATGATGAAAGTAAAGAACTGAGAGTTTTGTCGCCATTATTTATGTAACTTTAATTAATTGTGGAACTGGCATTGTTGATAAAACAATATTACACAACATGATTGAAACATTTCATAAATAAATGGTCCAGTTAATTACATGATTAAATATTGCACAAGTTCGTATTTAAAAGATATTATTTTTAGTCAACATCGTCAAATGAACTAATATCAGGATTGTAAAGAAATACACCCGGTTCACAGAAGGCCTGAATCACATTTTTTCTTTTTTATTTGAAAAAACGTCAAAACCTTTGTTTATAAATAATATAATATATACTTATATCATTTATGAGCTATGTCGGGATTATGACAATTAGTGTAAACGTTGTTACATCTACAATGGAAAAGACTCAATTTCAAATGAAAATGACAAAACAAAAACCGTTACTAGTAAAACTGACAGATGACCTATAAATCAATGGGTCTTTGTGACCTGATAAAATCTGACATGATTATTTGGATGATTGCGGATATATCTCCGGGATATTTTATTATTGACAAATACCTAGTAAAGATTTGTCTCAGGTTATTTGCTAGAAGAGGACAGTAAGCCACCGGCTTCTGCTGATATGCATCAAATAGCATTGTTCTTTCAAATATTGAACATCTTGTAGATCTGTACCACGAAATCACTGAATATCCGTTGCTTTTAGAATAATCCTTGTTCTTATCTTGTGGTAAAATAAATCCAACTGTTGCAATACTATCAAAGAACTCAAATCTAGACACTAATGTTACACTATTTGAGTTAGCGTATGCGTCTCTACTGATCTAATGGTAATCACCAATTGCTTTTATACAACTGTGGGTTCATTCAATTGTTTTACAAGGAGTTATATATACAATGCTTTAAATAATTTGATTCACTCATTTACAATAATAATATCTTTCCGCAATGATTGTCATTTTGTGTATTATTTTGGCGATTTTATGCAGATTAATAACGTTGTCTTGCCATTCATTCCGTCGTTCAATCTCCAGATCTTGGAGATATTCACTCGTTCTTCTTAACAATTATTTCTTGTAGATTATCGACAGTTCAATAAAGGAGTCTAGTTTAGTATTACAATTGCTTTGTCTTATTTCTCAAACTTCAATTATTGCTCAGAATGTTTTTACAAGTTTGGAGGAATGATATGTGGTTAAAATATTAGGATTTTGCGTGTGCTTAACAAAGTATCAGCTCAAAAAGGTGACAACATTTTGTAGTTGATTATGTTTGTTTAATTTGCATATATATGTTTCTGATTGATGTTTATAATATTTTTCACTTCCTAATAAATAGGGTTCACTCATCCAATTTTATATTCAAGAAGAATGTCTGTCAAATATCTAATGAAATATAGAAAAGTGGTACGTTTATTGTACCGGATGTATCAAAAAGAAGTTTACAGTGATTAAAGGGCCTCCATTTCAATATCTAAATTTGTTTCTAATTATAAGTAAAATAAACCATTATCTTTCCATAACAGAAAAAATTACAGATGTGCGACAACCAGAACGAAAATTATGGTCAATTTTGAAAATGGTAAATAAAACCGGTTGCGCAAAGTCAATAACAATAATGCCGGATCCTTATGTTTTTCTCTTTTTACAAAGACTAGATAACTTAAACATTACCTGCATGTCAGATTAGGGCTCTGTTAACAAATTGCGACACTTTTTGGCAATTAGTTTTAAACATTGATCAAAAGATGTCGACCAATTCGTTATTATCATTGGAAAACCATTACTGATGCCACGACAGTTGTGAATTTAAGTACAAAAAAAAAGTATCTAGGGAATTTGTTTTCTTTAATGTGTGGACAGTGAAATAGCCTTGTAAATGAAGTAATAGAAAATGGCAGACAATGGTCAAATATCCAAAGTTTATTCAAACTGTAATTACAAGGCAAAAATGGATAGGATTTAAGCCTCCCAACGTCAGAAGTTAATTGGTTTGTTCTATTTAATCATCTTTTTAGCTAAAAGATGTTACCTTCAGTCAAAATTGCAAGTGTGGAACCAGGCATTTTTTTTACAATTTACAAAATTGACCATAATTTTCGTTTCGGTTGTCGTACGACTGTAATTTTTTCTGTTATGGAAAGACAATGGTCTCTTTTACTTATAATTAAAAACTAATTTAGAGAATGTATCATACTTTTCAAAACGGAGTCACTTTAATCACTGTAAACTTCTTTTTGATGCACCCTGTATATCGAAGTAGGGCAATATTTCTCATCTGATGCTGCTAATGTCCTTTAACTGCTCACCTTTTGACATCGATTCATAGCAACTATCTTGTATAAAACTAGATCGCGTCACTCTGCCGTATTATCTGCGCTGTTAAGTGTCATTGTTGATTGTAACAGGGAACATTTTACGATAAAAGACATAATACTAAAATTGAATTGTTGTGTCGTGTAGCAAATGTGCCAAAAGACAAAATGCTAATGGCATTCTGTTAAATTTTCAGTTAAGCACATAACTGGAAAAAATTATTACCTATATAAGAGTATTCCTATTACGAATAGACATTTGAGACTATTAGTAAGTCTCAAATATACATATTTATGATCATTTTTGACAAAAGTCCAAAAGTTAATTTACGTTATTATATCCTTGATTGTTACCCTTGATTATAGATAATTTGTATGTAGATTTGTTGATGGGAATCAACGATGACCTTCATTTTAAAGTGGACGTATCCATTCTAGTGATAACACATGATTGGTGTAATTTATTCTTTAAAATATCTCCAAATAGTGATAACCTAAAAGGATACTGTAACCTAGATCTATTTTGGAAAAAAAAATGTGTTTTCTAATCACAGTTACATTGTGTTCCAGTTACACTGGTTATTTAATTAGCTGCTGTACATTAACTATAGTACAACGTGTATTGATAGTAAATCATAACAAGAAAACAACAATTATACAACTATTAATTTTGTTGGTATACAATTATGGAACATACTGTACCATGTACGTATATTCTGCGAAAACATGATTTAGCATTTTTAAACAAGCTATAATGCAATTATCCTGAAAAGAGAAGTGACTTAAAAGTAATGTTTTACATATTCGTAACCGTATATGTCCGGATTACAGATTAAATATATGTATATACGTCCTTCGTGTACCTCGTTGTGTTTGCTGTGTTCAAGGGAATAAACGATCCGCGACTACTCTCCTGACTTGGAGTGCAATTTCAAAAATTCTAAAATTGATCCGAGCAACAAGGTGGCGTTCTATATAAATGTTAAAAATAAATTGAATTGAGATGAAATTGTTTTATTTTTAATCAAATCAGTTATCATTAAACCCCTAATGAAGTAATATTGAAACACATCACATCAAGTTGGAATATGAAGCAATTAAGAGCTTAATTAAATATTTAGAAGTAAATCCTGCAAACAACATAACATATGTGTGGTGCTCTGGCAAAATGAGCGGAAAGTCGCGATTGAAGATTTTGAATAAACGGCTGCTAAAGTAAAAATATGGTGAAAAGATCAAATTTCGTTTTTTGACAAAAAACGCATTAGTACATACGTGTTAATCTATACTTCGCGTTTTGAAGGTCATTTATGCCGTGAAGTGCAATTATTTACGGGTAATTGATCGCGTTTTGCTATAATACACTATAGTAATCTGTAACTTTAGAATCGATTTGCGACAATCTTTTACTGCCAGATTTTGAGTGGACTGTTTTATATTTCGATCTCTAAATGAAAATTGTAGAAAGAAAGTATGACATATTATATATCATTGGAAAGCTGAGATGATAAAGAATTAAAATACAACATAAACTCAATTTTGAAAATCGCGACTTTCCGCTCATTATGCCAGAGCACCACACATATATTAATGATAGAAAAACTGATATCATTGAGGAGCGAATAATCCACTTATTTTGTCGTATTGTGAAAGGTTTTTGTGAAACAATATATTGGATTCATTGTTAATGATTTATTTATTCAATATGAATTTCTCTATTTGCGTACAATAATGTTCAGTGATGGGATACTGCAACTTGGTGTAAAGTAACATATCAGTTTTCCCTTCAAACCGTTGTTGAATTCGGTCAGTGACACAGTTTAATTGCCGTCTTTTCCTAATTTCGCAAGAATCTCGAGGGACTCGCATGTTTTATGCCCAAATTACTCTAGTGATTGCATCTAGTAGGTGTTTAAGATGTGCATAAATCACTATGGATAAAGTATTGTGATTTGATATTGACAAATATGAACTCAAAAATACTCTCTTGCATATTTCCTTAAGGTAGATTACTGTGCACAGTTCTTTACCCCTCGTGAAATGCTTAATAATCAATAGGAGGATCATCGAAGGAAGTACGTGTTATTGACCGATTTGCTCGTACTATCATATTTAACTTGAGAAAGCATTTACCTGTTGGTGTTTAGCAGAGGTTTATTCTAAAAACATACTCAGTGATTCAAAAACAGCATCATTTAAATATACTCTTAAAAATACTATTTATCAAAATCAGTAGGCGTCGAATCGCGTCTCTGCATTCCATCGCCGTTAAGTACTGTTTTATTAGTTTCTTTTTCGGGAGAACCACATATTTTTACTAAATAAATCTGGTTTTAAACATACAATTTAATATCTCTAAGACCATGTAAAAATTATGTTTCAAAAAGGGAAGAAGAAATTCAATGATAAATATTGGTGTAGAGCATTTTAATTATGGAGTCTTCAATATAAAAATGTAACCTTTGCAAATGGAAATGCTTCTAATTTACGGATTATACCTGAAAGTGGATTTTTATGTTGACTTTGAAAATTAATAGTTAGCCTATGTTGACATTGATAATGGATATTTAGTCATATGGACATAAGAGATGAGTGGCAATCAAATTCGGCCATGATGTTTGTCCAATGGTTATTTCAATAGACCAGTGAGTTTTATTTTACAATTCTTGAAAAAGCAATGCGTGCCCTGTTTATTCCAGCTGATTGCTCAATGTGTCACATTTTCCCAATTCGTTCGTTGAATATTGGCAAAATTATAGTGTGGTTCAGAAGTCAAATGGGGTCTAAATTGAAGTGTTTGTTTTCACGGAGTTATCCGATGATACTAGTAAGCCTTTTCTGGAATATTTCTTTCACCACTATCGGAATTTGTCATTTTTGACAATATTTCTCTTTTTATACAAATATAAGAGGAGTAAGAATTTATACCATTAAAAAGGAATGCGCGCGGGTCACAGAAAACAGAATTGTTTCTTTTTTTAGCCTTATCTTTAACTCTTAGTTTTATCTCGATTGGGCCAAAAAAGAAACCTGTAGCAGGTTTGAAAATTGCAATAATTGTTTTACAATTATTATTATTGTGTTTACAATTCTTGAAAAAGTAATACTTTCCCCGCTATCAGGATTTGTCATTTTTTGTCAATATTTCTATTTTTTTATTCAAATATAAGAAAAAACTACCGGTGATTTAGGACCGTTAAAAGGGAATGCGTGTGGGTCACGGGAAACAGACTTGTTTGTTTTGTGGGCCTTATATCTGTCACTGACATAAATTTGTAAGTTTTACACATTTTTAGCATAAGCATATTTATGTTTGTTTTTAGTCACGTATAAGAATGCTATCATCATAAAATTCTATCAGCATTTTTCTAGCATAAAAATGAGTCATAATAGTTTATATAAAATGAAATATACTACACTATTTCTTATCACATTTTGTGCAATATGTCGTACAAAATTACACATTGTTATTAATTTTACATTTTAGAATTTTTGTTTTTTCTTGAACATTATGAACATCACATAAAAATTAAATTAATCAATCTAAATGGACATATATATCACTATCACTGAACAATATGTGTTTGGTTCTTTGCACTTTATATTGTTTATATATTTAGACAATTAAGCATGTTGCCTGAGGATTCATCAAAATCAATATAGTAGGATGACCAGGGCCTGAGGCTATACCGAATGTTGAATATATTTGAATATATGGACATTTATTTAAATCTTCAAAATCTTTGCTCATGTTTAGAATTATTATATTAGCAAAAAGGGTAGTTAGTCACTGCGGCTATTTTGATTAACAAATTATTTCATATAAATATTATACTATGGTAGTTTAGTATCTAGTCCTGGCACCATGACTTGACTAAGTGTCAAGTCATGGGAATTATGTGTAGTAAAACTGCCATTTAAGCTTTCTAAATTTGAACATGAAATATTTGAAAAATAAAAAACGTAAAAAAATTCCTCTCATCACAGGCAACATATTTTAATAGTGTAGAATCATAAAAAACACGATTTAAACACAAAGATGAAATTAATCACCCAAAATCTAGATGTAAACAAAGTTGAGGTTGTCAAACTCGGAAACCCAATGCTACAAGATACGAGGTAAGTTTTAATTCCAAAATCACACATTTTGACACAAATGTTAACAAACCACCTATCATGAAATGCACAAGACCCTCAAGGAGCATACTGATTATAAAATTTGTGAACAGCTTCAATATTTTGGCTGAATTTGAGGTGTGGACTTAGTACGAAGAAGATCTGTATTGACATGCTAAATGGCAGTTTTATTACATAGCATTTCCCATGACTTGACACTAAGTCAAGTCATGATGCCAGGACTAGTTTAGTATGTACCTTAGTATAAGGTATTGAACTCTGTAAAAAATACATTCAAAGTTGTTAGATAATATAAAATACATTGCATTATTACAGTGTAATATAATAATAATAACATCTCTAACATAAAATATGTCCAGATGAAAATATGTCATTTTATTATGTGCTTGCAGCGGTCATTTGAAATTTGTAACGGTATTACAAGTTATTACAAGTTCATGCCTACACCTAAGAAAAACATACAGATTGTCATTTTAACTTCACATAATGATCGCACTAACCCATAGCAGCTGTTATCATGCACTGTAAAATCCTGAGAGATTTAGCAAGATATATTTGTTCCGAAGAAAGGTAATAGCTTTAAATGGACGGAGTTCCTGTTATGAATCAACAGATTACAACACTTAGATATATCCCCCAGGTTCATACGGAAATGCGAACAGTTATAATAATGGATTTCTGTAATCTGCAGTGGATATTTTGTAAATTAAAATATATATTCATGGTTTTGCGGAAACATTTTCAGGCCGTTAAATATTTACTATTTATTATAGTGAAACCTCGTTAATACCAATTCACTGGGGCCAATGAGTTTATAGTTTGGGTTATCAGGATTTTGTGTTATCCAACTAATATCACATGGGAAATCATAACAGGGGACCTAACAAAAACATTTCGTGTTATCAGGGTTTTTGTGTTAACAGATTTTCTGTTAACGAGGTTCCACTGTATTTACAAAAATTGCAGGTAAAAAGTTGATATTAGCTGAATAAGCACACACACATTACATTTATTAATTGATCCCTATGCCAACCCTATCAAATCACATAGGCCGATACGAATTGTGACTAGTTAATTACCCTCATTGTATCAAGTTCGTCAGCGTTGCATTAAATCATAACACAGCGGCTTAACGCCTACTGATACATATTATCTTACATCTAATTGAGACTCTTCACACTGCGAAAGCCAGAAAAACTTAAGTGCTAGTTTGTTGTTTGTCACTTCTAACTTCTAGAAGTACAACTCTAATCATTGGAAGCTCAACTTAACAGTGTTATTAGCCTTCAAGAAAGTAAAAGCTCATGAGAGTAAGTAATCAGACCTGTTGAAATAAAATCATCTTTCGGAATAAAAGGCAATACGGTGGAATTCTGTTTTTGTCAGGAAAAAAGTTGATCTCCTTTTTAGCTTTTTTCTTGATAATCTCCATCTGCTGTCTTTGGCTAAGAACATTTAGTCTTGAGTATGGTACTGTCTTCCAAAATAAGTTTTCTTTCAAACTTAGCACTGAGCGTTTTAACAGTATTTTGTTTGTACCGAATTTGCATTTTTAAAATGCCTGATATATATAACATGGTGTTTGCTGTCATGAAAGAAGATGATATTTATATTCTGTGTATACTCTGACAATTGTCAACAACAACAACAACAAAACAATAACAACAGGTGACCTTTTACACACATTAGTGTTGATATTCTTAAATTCATGGAAACATTTAAAAATACTTAACATATTTAACGGCTATTATTTGGTGTGTGATTTTTCATTCTTAATTAAATGTGAAAAGCACGGAAACGATTAGAATGGTACAGAAATCTGATGCTTGTCAGTTTTAAATAGCTATTTTTTGAGCCTTAAAGATTCTTTGTCGGTTGTCATTATTTTAGAGGAAGATGTCATTTTGGTTACAAGTTTATGTTGTTTCCACTTCTTGAAAATAGGGGATAATTCCTCAAGTTATATTTGCAATTAGAATATAAAATATGTCTGTCAAATCTTCATTATCCCTAACCCTCCTCAGTCCAACAAAATACAACAAGCAAAAATCAAGAAATTGCGGGTAAAAAGTTGATATTAGCTGAAAAAAGCACCAAATACGTCATAGACCGGGGTTACAGATGGGCATGAAAGTGCTGCCATGGCAGGCCATACTCGGTGGCTTGCCATAGGTGGACATTGGAACGGGATGCGAGAGGTCAAGGGTTCAAATCCCAGGGGAAACGGGAAATTTTTGTATGACGTATTCGGACTTAGTTTTTAAGCGTTTGGGAGTTAGGGTTAAATGTACACAAATAATGGTACCATTGTTGTACATTAAAGAATTGGGAAACTATTTTATCTGATGCTGCTAATCTCGCCAATCTTTTGTCTTACAGCAGGTATCTTAGTTAAAACTAGGTCGCGTAACTCGTCCTCTATCGATGTATTGTCTGCACTGTCGAGTGTCAACTTTGGTTAAAATAGGCAGCATTTTACGATAAAAGATATACAAGTAATACTGAATCGTTGTCTTGTGTAGCCAATTTACCAAATGGCATTCTGCTAATGGCTTACAATTACAGCGGCAATTGTCGTTTCATCAATTGAATATGTAACTTACTGTATATATAAAGGGTATTTCTAAATTATGCTACTTTCTCGTATATTGTTTTGAAGAAAATTCAATGTATGTTCGACAAAGATTACATTTGATTTTAAAGATCAATAAATCTATTCTGGGATGAGCATGTGAGAGGTATCAAACCTTTCAAAAACAATCCCTCAAATGTCAATTATAGTCTAGCATGTAAGCTATATAAATATGTTTTGACAAACATGGTATCTAATTACAACAGCATTTTGTTCCCTAACTAAAATGACGCCGGTAAGTATTTATATAGAATACTGAATATTGAATGAAATTGGTATGTTGTCGCTATACCTACACTTTTTAATTCATTGTTACAGTATAGCATCAATACTGTACCTGTCAAAATATTTGTATATTTAAAACAAAGCATTTTTTTCATTTTGAAAACATCTTATTAGCTACGTATATACTCCAAAACGTGATTGAGCAATTATTTGCTTTTTAAACTTGTTATACTGTATGCAATTACAGCAAATTATCTAAAAGGTCCATTTTTACATATTTATAGTGTCGGATAAAATTTCAATTCAGTGAACTATCTGTATATCAACATACATCATTTGGGTCCCTTGTTCAGTATGTTGTGATACGATTGATAAACAACGCAACGAGCTTAATTATGTTGACAGTGAGTACCGAATGAACTAATTTGTAACTTTAAGCTACCGTAGGAGGAATAATAGTATCTGCTTACAATATGGCAAACTGTAAAGTAGGCTTAATGATTTTAAATACACACAAATAATCAAGCTATCATCGTCTGACATAGCAAAAGTCGCAGTATGACCTTTTCACTGGCATCGATTCGTTTATATTATATATTATATCCCTGAGCTAAATTGTCTAGTGATTTGATAAGGAAAAAAACATATGTGGGTTTTTAAAGAATAGCACCAGTTAATAACTCCAAACTTTGCGAGTCATTACTCTATTATTTTGCCCTTGAAAGTTTTTTTTTTCATATTATGTGTATCTAAAGGTAATTAAACGAACCTTCTTTTACATATAATAATCTTCTTATTCTCCAAATGGGCTTTTGTATTTTACTTTGTTAATTTGTATGTACTAGTCTTCGACATTAGTGTACATTTTATAAGTAGTGACGGTCCTAGACTAATCTCCCGATTGTGAGTACAGGTTCATAAAACACTTCAAAAAGGTATCATCGTCAAACCAAAATTAGCTGTAAATTATTGAAACATAACATTTCATGTTGAAACATGGAACCATAAAGAACTTGAATCGTTTATAAAAATGCCCACGCACTCATACATGATATCACCCGATTCAGTTAGAAATATATATTGTTTGATATGTTCAGAGTTTCAGAGTTTGGCCAAGTAATGGTCAAGATACCTTTTGCAAGTCATTTTTACTTATTATTATCCCTGCAACTTTGCAATCTCAAAAATTAAGTATGAAACGCGTGGATTCAAATATGAAATGAACTTAAGACCTGAAATTATCAAATTCCACTAACTTTGTGGTAACATGCAAAGGCGTAGTCAGAGGTGGTCTACCTGGTGTATAATAGACACCACCAATATTTTATTTGTCGGTCCCTGAATGCTACTGACAGTAAATTTGTAGTACCTATCAATATCAATATTTTAGAGGAAAAAATCAAAAACAAAACCAATACATTATATAGTTATTTAATTTAATTAAATGGAAATGCAAGGAATCGATTAGAAAGGTATAAAAATCTGATGCTTTTGCTCGTCACTTTTTGATAGCTACCTTTTGTGTCTCATACATTTTTTGTCGGTTGAAACCAAAAGGTGCGCACCATCAATATTACAACTCTGGTTACGCCACTTGGAACAGGTCTCATTCTTTGCATTCGTTACCTGGGGGTGTTCTTAAAAAAAAATTGTAAGGGGATGCTCAAAGTAGACTTAAGAATTTTGACCATCTCTATACCTCAAAAAGCGTGATTTTGTGACCCATCTGTATACAATTTTTCTAGAAAAAGCACCCAATTTTGGGAAAATTGTCCTAAATACACCCAATTTTGCAATTGGGCGCATTGGGTCGTTACGAGAACCCACACATCAATATACCAAAAATTACGAAAATGCACCCCAAAACCTTTGAGCACCCCCATATACCATCTGTCAGTAAGAACCTCCCCTCCCCGGCATTCGTTACTATGGCATGAAAAAGAAAGTTGTTAGTTAGTTTCGTGTACTTTTCTGAAATACACCTACAGTATCATCCCCTTCTTGTCCTTATTGACAGGTTGAGATTCCCACTTTCATCTTAAATGCATAAATTATTGTTCTGCCCTTTTTGATGTTGAATGTTTTTGTGATAGACCTTGAATATTTAACATGACAGCAGCTGCAATTATTGACATTGATATGCAGTCTGTACATAAATTTGATGAAAATGTAACAACAATACATCATCTGAATTCTTAGGGCAAACACATTTAGTCTTATGTTCTATTTACCAAGGGAGAGTTTATTATTATGTGCATCCCCTCGAGTTTTTCCCTGTACCATGAACTTACAAGTAGTTCTTTTTAAATCCTTGTTCTTACTTGTTGTAAAAAACTGCTATACCAAATTAATAATTGCAAATCCATATGTGAAATCGTCCAAAGGTAAAGTGCTCAACAATAAAAGGGAGCTTGCTATACCAAATTATAAAGAATTGAAATCAAGAAACTTACATGTATTTGTATTTGAAATGGTGTAGACGTCTTTACTGACTCAATGCTAATCGACAATTACTTTCAAGAAATTGTCAGTTCTGTTATTTTTTCGTAAGTATTGGTAATTGAATATATAAAAGAAAAATATAAACAGAAATATAATTGTATTTGAAATGGTGTAGACGTCTTTACCTTCTCAATGCTAATCGACAATAACT
>JXSR01S040591.1:134497-148083 GCA_000969725.1 Ophiothrix spiculata | reverse complement strand
CAAAATGGAAGTTGCCGACAACTGGTCCCTTTTGCCGCGACGGTACACATATATACTATAGGACAAACAATAATCTATTTGACAATTTAAACAAAAATCCATGCAGGATTTTTGGATTTTCTGGATTTTTGTTTTTACTGTCCAATAAATTATTGTTTGGCCTATAGATCTGATATGTTACAATGAGCAACATGTTCGAGCTGACAACTTCATCCTTTTGCAACGGCTGCCCACATATCTGTCTTATACGTGGATTTTGTTTCCTTTTAAGATCAACAAAGCATTAATAGCACAACCAACTCGGAGATTCCGTCTTAGGTATTATATACATGTAATTTATAATGAGAAACATATAACTGTTTTCTTATTCTTTTACTTTTATCGTATTTTGCTTTGCTTCAATGCAACTGCGTATCAAATCGCCACACTTTGGAACATACTTGGAAGAAACACATCCTTTGAAAAACAAGAAGAAAATAGAATTCTCTCAGAAAATAAAAGTCTCTTACATAATTGGAACGGATTTTTTTTTTCAAATTAAATTTACCATCGTTAAGCTATAGTATAAGCTAATAATTAAACATACCATGTCATGTTTGAACATGAAACAATTAAGAACCTAAATTGTTTAAAATATATCCAATTACTCAGCAGACTAGCCTACAAGCAATATTACGTATATAATGGCATATAAATCAACATCGACAAGTTGCGGATATTCTAAGTATTCGGTCGTATTTTGTAATGCTACATATTTTCATAAATAAGGGTCTTTATAAAATGAATAGACCTTACATGTAAGTAAGACTCCGGACTAAATTGACTTGATCAATTAAACAATATTTTTTGGAAAAATCCCAATTAAAGTTTGTAATGGAACACTGCAACTGGTTTTAAAAAACGTATCAGTTTTCCCTTCAAAGTGTTGTTTAACTCGGTCAGTGACCAGTGGTGTTTTAACGTCGTCTTTACTTAATCTTGTAAAGAATCTCGAGGGATTCGCATGCTTTATGCCAAAATTACTTCATTGATTACATCAAGTAGGTGTTTAAGATGCGAATAAATCATCATGGATAAAGTATTGTGATTTGATTTTCATCATTATTAAGGTACATGATTTCGCAGAGTTTATTAACCCTCGAGTAATGCTTAATAATCAATATAAACGACGGAAGTAAGTGTTATTGACCGAATGCCACATTTGTTATCAATTGCATTTTGACGAAGCTTAAACCTATGCTTAAACCTGTTTGTGTTAAGCAGAGATTTATTATTATATTTCAGAGATTAATATGCACTTCTGATCTCGATATAACAACCTTTAATTATCAGTGTAGTGCAAAAAATTACATTTCTACGGCTTAAAACTAAAACGGTTGCTAAATTCAACAGAGTATTTGACACTGCGTAAATGGGCAAGTTTACCATTTTGCCATTCGGTCAAACCTGTTTGTGGAATATACATATATTTCAATGAACAACAATATGTTGTATGATATGTGTATAATGTATGATATCTAGTATATATAGCAAAGTCAAAGTCAAAGAAATTTCATCTGGCGTTTCTGCTTTCCAACTTCCTAATAACTACTGTTTATATTCTCCATTTTAGACAAGAAAACAACATTCTACAAATTGAACTTGATTTTTAAAGACGATCCAACTGCTATTAAGCTATGAATTAAAATTGAAACAAAAAAGAGATTGATAAATGTTAGTATAGTGCATTCTAGTTAAAGGAAATACTTTATAAAACGTAACCTTTGCAAATGTAAAAATTGGAACTTAATTAAATGATACTGACTAATGGCGTTTACTTGATGGATTTTTATGTTGACATTGAAAATGGATGGTTAGCCTATGTAGACATTAATAATGGATAGTTATCTACTTGGACATAAGAGATAAGTGGCGATCAATTTCCGTCATAATGTTTGTCAAGTAAGGCTTATTTGCTTTAACTTTGGCCATTATGGTCTGCTGAGTTCATGCATAATTAAGGTGCAGTCGTTTTATTAAAAGTCAATAAGCATCTATAAGAATAGTGTATTATAATTTCTGCAAAATTAAATTGCTCTAACTGCTATTATTTTTGCAGTCGATTATTTAAATAAAATGAAATAAACTACTTCTTATGGTAGTATTGATGTTTTGTTGTAAAATGACACTGTGTTTAATATAAGTATTTTCGCATTTTGCTGAGCTGTCATTACATTTTCAGAAATTTCCAGGTAAAATTAAATAGATCGCGATGAACAAATATGTGATGACTCACCCCGAAAAGGGGGACTTTGCGACAGAACACTTTTCGAAAAACTGATGAAAATAGGCAGTAAAAAATAATGAAAATAATAAGAATTTCCAACAGATTTTCTGTTGTAAAATTTGATAGCCTTAATCAATTTCAACAAGTAAGGTGTCATTTTATAGCTTAGAAAATGTTGTAATCGATGAAATGATAAAATCAAAATTGATATCATCTGCAAAGTCCCCCCTTTCGGGGTGAGCCATCACATATAACATCAACAGCGTGTGCCTGGTACTTGTGCACTTTCGATCGTTACATATATAGACAATTCAGTTTGTTGCCCAAGGCTTCATCAAAATTAATATAATGGGATGACCAAGGCCTGAGGCTATACGGTATTTATTCAAAATATTTCATGAGTTTAAATGGTACTACATGGACATGGACATGCATTTGCAGTAAGTGTCTTCAAGGCTTCCTGTAAGTGTATACTAAACTGTGACCGTTCATCCCAAACCAGACGTAAATGCAACCTCTTGTCATTTTAAGTTTTTTACATATTTACAAAGACCATGTTATTAGGATAAAAATGACACCTCAATGAACTTCACTCGATTTCCAGAAGTCAAGTTATGGCCCGTCAAAGTTTTTCATGGAGTAAAACGTATAACTGACATAAACGTGTTCAACGATCAGTAAGTCCTATATTTTCTGCTGAATGTCTTATAATGCAGTTTTATTTCATAATTCCTATTATTTTCTTGAAATGAAACCTTTCTGGTGTTTAGTAGTAAGCACAAGGATTGTGAATTTGTCAAAAATCAATTTTGGCAAATTACGACCTTGACATGTATTTTTTACCTGTAGCGCAAAATGAAATTTTCTGGCATTTACGGCTCATACTGGCTGGACAGCCACAATTTACTTGTAGAGTTTTCTATAGCGTCTATTTATGTTCCGGTTAGTATATTAAACTGACGTCACGAAAAAGGACAGCTAATAGCAGCTGATATTATGATTAACGTTCATGGTTAAGTTTCATACTCAGTGTTCTTAATAAATGAGACGCGAAATTATAAACAGCTTTTGAACCGAAAACAGAGTGGACTATTTTCTAGTTTATTATGTAAATTACAATCATTCAAAGTGTCATCAAAAACTTGAACAGCATAAACATCTTAAGAAACGTTGTTTATCAATATTGTTAATTGAGTTTAGTCAAATTGTGTTAATCTTTTATCTTGAATTGCATTCAGTTTTGATTGTCACGTCAATAAATAGAAAAGGAAGTACGATACATCGTTTATTAAGAAAGAAATAGGAAGAATAGCTAGAATGGCTCAAATAGGAAGACTGCAAATGAACTAAAAATTGTAATAAAGTGAAAACTTGAAATTTGGGGTTAACCACTAATAAAGGTCTCAAATAATAAGTTATTCAAAGTAGTATGTTTGAGTGAAGAAAAATATAAACAAACATTTGTTTTTACCATGTTAACAAATATCTAAAAAAATAGGTTGTTAATGTTAACCTACTTGTTAAACGAGATTTCTATTGCTTCCCCCCCCCCATTGTTTTTCCAACAAAATTAATAGTTTTTGGTTTGTGAAAATATCAACATATTTTCTTGCCATTCATGAGAAGATGTGATTATAAAGATTACATACGATATGCTTTCCCAAACGTCCAACTCAATAAGAAATTACCACACCACGACATATATTTGTTTCTCTTATCGGATTCTATAAGAGATATATTTTGGTGATATATTCAGCTAATTTTGCATTTGTTTAAAAAGTTAATACTCGAGGTGTTGGCAAAAAAGTAAACATAAATGTCTAATATAATTTACCATCCGACTTTTTGTGTGTTTAAATCTGACTTATCATTAGCTTTAATTTGCCCATGGGTCGCGTAACAATCATGAACTAAACTAAGACATGTATGTACCCAGCACATGAGATGAGCCGATTGTATATTTTAAGCTCATAACAAACTTGATTTTTCATATTCAAATACATTTTTTAATCTTTTGTTAGTAGGATATACCAATGTGAAGAAGATCATTCAAAAAGAAGTGAAAAATCATGTTTTCAAATTTCAAGACTATTAATTAATAATACTTATTCTTAAAATTAGTAATTGACAAAAAAGGTGATAACATATTATGGAACATCAAAACTGAACAAATTGTTGGTTGGAATAGTGATGGTTTATTATTATTATTATCATTATCATCGTCATCCCGTTTGTCAATATTTAATCTATGAATTTAAACCATTTTAACTCTTGAATATGCAACATGAAAATGAATGATATGTATTATCATAGCATATGACATTTGGATGAACATCCTCTGCATTATGAATAATCAAAAACAATATCAAGTTCAATGTCCTGTACTTACCAATAAATATCTAAGTCTTTGAATATGCAACATGGTAATGAATGATATGTATTTCCATGATACATGACACTTGGAGGAATTTCCCTTGCATTATATAAGATAATAAAAACCATGTCGAGTTCATTGTAAGTTACATGTGGAAATATGGGGTCGATTTAATGAGAATAAAAGTATCACTCCGTTCGTGGAAACGGCCAAATACACTCCCGCTTAAAAGTATTTCTGCATAATCAAAAACGTTCAGAAACCTCATTTTTAAATAATAAACGACCTCAAATTATCAAAGATTCTTACTAGTATAACTAACTTATCTATTCAATATGAATAAATTGATGTTTCTTTTAATATTTAATCTTCCATTGCCATAGAAGTGTATATAAACTCATTTTTTATGCGCAGAAGAAAGTGGTAATATGCATTACACGTCATATTTTTCAAATACAATGAATGAAATTTCGGATTAGTTAATTATACAATATAGATTCTGTCAACAAAATGATGAAAATCGCATAAACGCCTTTTGAGATATGGCTGATATAGTTTTTGTGCGGACATACTATCGAGCGGGAGTGTAGATGTGATGCAGTCGGTACGAACCACAAAGAAAGTAAAATGTTTCCTGGTATTCAAACAGATGTGCAATCAATGCAGTACTGTTCTTGTTCTTAAAATGATGAACCCATTCATATAAGGAGCCAAGCATTTTGTAACCCATTTAGCTTTTTCAATGTTGGCACACCTTGCACTTGAACATTTGGTTAATATATTTCGTAAAAGTGGTCAATAATGTAAAAATTTAATTTCAATGAGTAATGCATCAATAATTTAAAATGCCACAGGAAGCATTATAAGCTGGCCAAATTGACAGGTACTTTAGTTTTAATTGACATGGTGCTTACATACTTTCTTGAAAAGTAGTTGTAAATGATAGAAACGCACAGCTTACCACTCCGACATCTTGCGTGTACGAAAACTTGTTAGTTCGACGGCTCTACTGTCCGACAGCTTGGTCCGAATTTTTCAAACAACTCTCGAGTCCGAATAGAACCATTTATGTGCATATTTAAATAACTTTTTTTTTCAAAATTCGCTTTAAATTTTGGACAAGCACGCGGTTGTCTATATTTGTACTACGGATCTTTTAAAAAATCGGATACCAAACTGTTTTTAGAATTTGGACCACTTTTCAATTTCGACTAATATTGAAAAGTATGAATTAATTGACTCTAAATATCTTTCTTTCTTGAAAGGTTTTTTTTTTCTGTTACTTTTGGCTGAAACGTCTTCTTTGTGACACTGAAATTGTTTCTTTTGGCCCCTGTTTGAAAAAAAAAAACAGATTCCCCTTTGCTATATTTTTCTTGGTTATGTTAGCTATCCATTCATTTAGGAATAAAATCAGGAAAGTGGCTCTTAAATTTATTCGGTTTTAGAACTTCCCGTACATGGCTGTTTCAATTTATCGCATCGTTATTGCTATAAAGTACATGATAAATCAAGTTGACCTTTATATTCCATCGATCAACTCTTTGAGATCGACCCATCAAATAAAATCACATATCTGCTTCATTTATCGCGATTCTTACAATAGCCTTCAATATGCATTCACATCAGCAATTTTCAATTACTTCTATCTTTAATATGTTTTGTGAATATGTCTTATTTTCAATTAATAGATAATGAGATACAGTAGCTACCGATATTACAATTGGGGCGTAAAATCTTAGTTCTAGAAGAAAATCACACAATTAATTTCCCAATCCGGAAACTCCTTTAAAATTAGTAATGGGTGAAAACTCTTAAGAATTATGCAAAAATGTGTCATATTATGCGAAATATGTGGTTGAATTAGGTCACTGACGGGAAATATAATAGGCCTAAAAATAATATTGTTAGATTGGCGTAACATAGAAAAAATAGGTTAGGTAGGTCGGATTTTTTTTAATTTTTTAAGTCTATGTTTCACATACAAGAACACAGAATATACGACATATATACAAAATACATCTTCACTCTTTCTGTTGCACATCTTTTATTTGTATTTTTGAATGTCCTGCAAGCCATATCTCGGGCCCCCATGAATTATTTCCCATTAAATTTGGGATTTGGAGGTTTTTTACCATGCTCAAAAAAAAAATATTTAGGGTCGGTAGTAAAAATAAGGTCGGTCGCGTCGGGTTACGCCAATCAAACATTTTTTTTATAGGACTAAACACTGATTCGCTGCAATGGCGAAGCTTTCAGACTTGAATCAGAATGCCCCTTACTAAGGCCCTTAGTACTGTAGTAAAAAAGAATATTTTAAACATAAAAATAAATCAAATAGCATTATTTTGAAACAAATTATTGATTTGATGTGATGGAGTCTCATTTGTCCATACGTTAAAGATACATCATAGTATCATTTTGTTAACTTTTTTATAGATATTGTCATATATAGCAACCACTTTTCTAAATCAATCCCTACAAGATACCAATCTTACAACATTCTTTTTAATGTATTGTAGTCTATAACATAAAAGAGTATATCATTTCGGTGTGGTTGACATACAAAAAGAATTGACCTTTATTTGAAAGTATAGTAAGTAGGTCTGGTGTCAGATGCAACTAGATACAATTAATTATTTTTGTAGATATTCGCCTCCTATGTGGTAGAAATACCTTCCAAATTATAATCACTGTATGTCTGTGTATAATATTTGGCAATTAATAGTGTCTGGTATTCAAGTCGTCTGTGTTGATACACCGTGCTATATTATTTAGATTCGTTGGTGATTAACCTAAAACGTGTCTTTGTGACTACTTTAGTCATTCAAAGATATTGTAAAATAAGAAACTATAAATTTCTTTTTGTTAACATTGCCTGATATTATCAGTCAAGTTAGATTTAACTTTGAGGCTTGAAGGTTTGTGTGATGAATTTATACCGACTCTTGTATGGGGTCGGTGATAATTACAACAACTTCAAAATGTCATTTCAATTTTGTTTGCTGTTTCTATAAAATGTTGACAATTATGTCAACGAGATCCATAATATACATAATTAAGCTTCTGACTAATAAGTTTCTCGTTTCAACTCAAATGAAGTATTAAGTAAATTTATCTAATGTTATCTTGAGTAAAAATGCGAGGGACACCTCATCTAATGTAGAGTATTGAACTTTCAATGAGTTTTAAGCATCATCATTTTTGTCAATCAATTTGATTATTAGATTTGACACAAGTAGACTTCGTAATCCATTATTCCGACAAGGCTGGTGCAATTGCAAGTGAATGTTATATTTTATCAGACTTAGCAGGCCGCCATATTGTATTTTCTCCATAATTTGACAGTTTCTGTGTAGAATTGCTGCGAGATAACACGTTCATATTTTGACTCTATTTGATCATTGCTATTCAACATAGGTTAACAAGACTATGAACTTTGGGATTTCTTATTTTTCAAATACATTGAATAAAACATCGTCATAAAAACGTACATGGTATGTATCACACGAACCATATTCATAATATCCCGGATGAATCATGTAAATTTGGAAATCTGTCTTGTGTCGCTCGCTGACATTGAGGTGTTGTTGTTGATTTGTTTGTATATGGAATAGCTTTATAAGAATGCGTATCATGGATCAATGTAAGATCCAAGGTATGATCGGCACACTTGGTTCATTATATGTACGATATGATGAGTGCGAGAGACATGCTTTACGTTTTCATAGTTTTGGGTTCGAATACATTTTTCTTTGCAACTTTGCGCTTATTTCAACATGTTCGTGATACCACATTTATTTAATCATTCAATCCATTTTATGGAATGATGGAGCTCACTTTATTAACCTACTAATTAATTAGAACGAATGATCATACATGATGGTTTGTTACCGGTTATCTCTAACAAACTGTAAATGCAACCTCTTTCTCCTCAGAAAAAATACATTTTTTTTCATACTTCGGATCAAATTCCTCAAGTGAAATTTTGCAGGTGTTTTGAAGCCAGTATAAAGATTGTGAAATTAACTTAAAGAATCACTACCTTCGCATTTATTCGACTCAAGGAGAACGAAGACATATTGTACATTCTCAATTGCGCCATGTTCATAACCAATATAGCATTTTCACGTCATTGGCTTTTGATAATAGGTACCAGTCGTGTGGTTTATTTTAAAACATTAGGCTTGTTCAAATGTATAGTTTACGAATTGCTTTACAAAATCGTAAATTCCTCTTTATGAATATTTCTTTAAATGAAAAGACCTCACAATAGGCTAACATGGACTGGTTAATTCTTATTTTGATATCATTAATACTCGAAAAGCATGACATTAGGTGAATTATAAGTGAGAATAGGCTTGTTCAAATCCATGGTTAAGGAATTCCAAACAAAGTCAGTAGCTGTTGTTAACTAATTCTACTGACGCTGAAGATGATTATTATGTGATTCCCATGCAAAAAAAACCCCCACAAACAGCGATCAACAGCGAGGCAGAATGTAACCAAATAATTAAAATCCCGGGAGGGTGGTCTTCAAAACAATTTGTACGGGTATGTGCCTACCGAAAAACTGACAATCTCTATACCTATTTTTGGCTCAAAAACCCACCCATCAGTATACCAATTTTAATGGAAAAGCACCCAATTTTACTCAAATTTGGCGCTGTTTTTTGCAAATTTTCCCAAAAGCACCCAATTTATGAAAATATGGTGCTTTCATCTGAGATGAAAAACACCCCATTGATAAACCAAAATCCTGAAAAAATCACCCCAAAAGGCAGGCACATATACGTATACCTTGTCTATGTAAGCACCCCCCCCCCCGGAGGTTAAAAGCATTCACACCTTGGTAAACCCTTTATTACATTTTTTAACCTGTTGTAATCTGTCATTATCTACTTGAGGTATTTTCATTTGGTAAAGTGATGATTTTCAACGATTTTACAAATGAGAAGTAGCCTAGAATTATTCTTTATTCGGAGGTATCAAACCATTAAATACTACTTACGTGAATAATTTGTCTCGTAAACAAATATATTTTCTATTGAAAACTTTAAGAAGATTACAAATAATGAATTTACAATTAATTAGTACAAGATTTCGTTTTCTTTGGTATTTGGTTTACAAAATCGTAAATTCTCGATCTAAATGTTTTGTAAATATGAATAGACCACACACACACTAGGCTTGCATGCACTGGTAGGCGCAATGAAGAGGAATTACGATTTATAAATATGCGAATTTTACAAAAGCTGAGAAAATAATTTGTTAACTATTCGTAAACTGAGGATTTGAACAAGTCCAATATATAAAGACGTATCTTTAATAAACCACCTTAACATGCTTACCGATTTCGAAATGAAATTCGAACAAATTTATACTTATTACTCTAATTACATTTCTATAATTGAACACATTTACCTAATCCGGAAAAAGGTTCAAATTTATTGATTTATCATTCTTACACGTTATGCCAATTACCTAATCTACTCCTTTGACACTTTAGGAAAATAAATGCGTGTGACGGTTTAGTTATAAAAATAATAAGTTCCGTAATCTGGTTTATTGAAATTACGTATTCACTTACCGATTAATTTATGGCATTTAATTAATGAGTTAAACGTGTTTGTGATTTGTAGAATATAGCATAAATGTAATGGCTCACCCCGAAAGGAGGGGACTATGCAGATGATGTCAATTTTGATTTTTTATCATTTAATCTGTTATAGCAGGCCTGTGTTATAGCATATGCTAAGCTTTAAAATGATACGTAACTTATTGAAATTGATCAAGGCAATCAAATTTTACAACAGAAAATCTGCTGGAAATTCTTATTATTTTATTTATTTTTGCTACATATTTTCACCAGTTTCTCGAAATGTGTTTTGTCGCAAAGTCACCCTTTTCGGGGTGAGTCATCACATATTTTGTTGTGAATTATAATATGAAACATGAACCTATGCTTGTTGAAAAGTAAGAATTTGAATTTCTTCGTACTTAGTTTATTTATATTGCGAATAAATTACCGAGTGAACTCACAGTTGGAACTATTGCAACGGATTCAATTATGACGTTCCTATCGTAATCCAGATGTCATTTAGACCTTTATACAAAATAATATTGAGGTATGAAAAAATCTGCGGTATATCGCGTACAATAATTTGAGATATGAGCCATTGAATATCACACTTTTATTGTTCGTGATTTACAATCGCCTATCTGTCACGTATGTAGTTAACAATGCATAACTAATTTATAGTCACGATTGCCTTATCTAAATAACTGAAAACCATGCGTGACATATTAAGTCGTGCACAACTTTGGACTTTTTTTTTTTTTTTATTTAAGTGGGTTTTTAGAGTCATTCTGGTTTAGTATATGTGTGTTAATAAGAACAGGAATCTTAATCAACTTCCATAGGGCAAATATTTGATCTAACATTTTTAAATATTTGTGATATATTTTTTCAAGAATGTTCTTCTAAAATTATTCCCACTCTTATACATATACAACAAGTATAATGTTTCCAGGATTCATAATTTTAGATCTAGCTTTTTAATATTCTTGTACTAGGTGTTTCCAAAATGTTGTAAAAATGATATTTTGCAATAATTTTAGTAGCCGAAGCAATCAAACTTCCAACAAATTATTGCAGCCGAAGCAATCAAACTTCCAACAAGTGAAAATGATAAAACAATTTTCTTTTACATGTTTTATTAAATTTTGATCCCACAACCATAATTATCTGTGGATTTATCAATAAAGTTAGATACGTATGTCGGTAATTCGTTTATTCAAAATTTAACAAATGTGGTATGTTGCATCAAATGGTGCAAGTTGTTTACCGTTAATAAAATTCAGATTATCATGTCATTTGAAAAGGAATTATAAAAGCTTTGAAACGATATCTTTGGTTTTGAAGTTATGATTAATAGTAGCACTAATGTTCTTGTTATTTTCTTCTGATATAATTTGCTAGTTATTTGCCTGTATCTCCACGACCGACAACCTGTACCTCCTGATTAAACGTGTCACAAATAGTAGACATGCTCGTTTTCATCACTAACAATATATAGCCATTTAATGCTAAAGGCACATTATTGGTGGCGCCATTTCAATAAATTAAGATTACAGGTTTTGAAAATCTATGACCCTTAGTTTTGATATTTGTCACATGGATAAAGTAAAGGAGACCAAAAACTAATTTTATTCATGTTAAATTCCCACAACAAATTTATATTTAATTTATACAATATGCATATAATTAATTTCAACTTGAATAGCGCCACCAATAATTAAATTTCAAAATGTTGGCTAAAATTATGGGTTTTTTTAAATCTAAAATGAGCATTTTGTTAAGATTAAATGTAAAACTAAATTATGGAAACAAATATTAGAGTTCAACATCCAATTCCATAACTAATTTTAACACTTTTAAGGGCCTGCGTTTATTGTAATAGAGCATTTTTATCGAAAAATTAATAAATGAACCCATCAAACAGCGGTGTGTGTTGTTTCACTTTTTCCACTGATTGTGTAGAATCAGACTTTATATTCATATAAATTTGGTATATACAATTTTTCATTAATACCAATACAATGAAAATCAGTCAAGGCCGTAATTATAACGTCATAAATAATTCAGGTCTGAACGTTTTGGGCAAAAAATTGTCACTAATAAAAAAAAATGCTATTTACGTTTTAAATATCAATATCAAAAAATGTGCATTAACCTTAAAATATGTCTTCCAGGCGCTACACTATTAAACAAAAAAAAACAAGTTGGCACAATTTGAAACAGGATATTCCACGTAACATATAAACAACCGAGCTACAGATTTCAGAAATGTCAGGGAATTAGATGTAGGAGATGTTGGTATCATAATACTTATTTTTTACTGACTTTTAGGCCCGTATCCTAGAAAGGTGTTTAGCTAAACCACGGTTTTATTTCTCATCAACAGCGAGGCTCATTTGAACTGTTCCACTTGAAAGCTGCAACGGTGTGTATTATTCCTGAACAGTTGATGTTCAGTTAAAACCGTGTTTAGCTAAACACCTTTCTGCAATACAGGCCGTGATGTTAATAAACTATAGAAACCTCTAACAGACAAGGTTCCTTCACATAGCTCAAAGCCTTTTAGATATGTGGTCTTTTTGTCAATTTATAAAAATTGACTGGGTACCAGAGAGAGTAAATCTATTACGTCTACTACATCGGACGAGAAAATTGGGTCAATTTCCGTGCGTGTCAAGTCATAAAACCAATCTACTTAAAGAAAGGAGTACAAAATGCAGGCCACTTCATATGTGGACAAATTGTGTCCGCTCTCAAGTTTTGAATTACGTATTTACTTACTATGAGTAGCTACTTGTCCGTCGTAATCGTCAACTTGAATTTTGCAGTGTGATCAAAGTATTAAAATAAGCTATTAAAACTTGACATATTATACTTTGCTAGATACTCGATGCAATATACCATAGGCAATATACCTATGGCAATATACTGCTCTTACAAATGCCTTTTAAAGTGCGCTACGTTTAACCGTCATTATATTTTGATAAGAATTGATGTTTTTGTGTTGATAAATATTGACACAGTCTTACACCGGCAACACTCTGTCAAACTGTTATCCTCGTAATGTAGCGTATAAGCCTTTTTGAAGAATGGCCGTCACAAAAGGAGAGGACGCTATTCAAAATGGGTAAAATGAAGATAACAATAGGAGAGGGCGTACTTTGATTTGGGTAAAACCCGGGAAACACAAAAGATGTTTAGTCAAGTGTGCAATGTCAGCCATACCTCAAAAAGGCTTATTGTAAATCAACAATATTATGAAAAAAAACATACTTGAAAATCAAGTTGATTACAACTGATCATTAAAAAAGGGATGATCATTTACAAGATAGTTTGATGTTTCTTTGTCATGCTTTTGTGCTTTT
>JXSR01S040591.1:107500-131812 GCA_000969725.1 Ophiothrix spiculata | reverse complement strand
TTATTACTTCAACAGCCACAGCATCATTCAACTCCATAATCAGAGCTACATTAGGTAAAATATCACCCCGGCGATATAAATGTTATGTAAACAATACCTGACATTTGGCAATTTGGACACTTTTATTGTTTAAGTGAGATGCCCGGTCAGCTGACGGGTTTTTCAATTGTATCAGATGTTGAAAGTAAAAGCACAGTATAATGTGAGTCCTAGTTCAAGCTAATTGTAGTTGATTAATCGGCAAACGTTTGGACATCATATGATAGGTCACACACACCCACCCCACCCCATCCCACACACACACCCCACCCTTAGTTTCATTATCATATTGGAGTAGTTATTAATTAATTCATATTAAAATTTCGACATGCCATATACATTAGAGGAATATTCTAGACATTGATAGAATTAATGTTGTATATTGTGTTGATGTTCCAAATACCATTGGTGCGAAAAGGCGAAAAAAGTGTCTTAGGAAAGCAAAAGTCCGACTAAAAAGCATTAGCCACAATTACTGTTGCACAATTTAAATTACCAGGAGACTTTAAGTTACTAATATTATTGCATTTATAGGAAGTACTGTCAACTGCTAACTTATATCCATAACCATCCTGGTTAATTTTGAATATATAAAGACAAAGAAACAAGTATGTGGTAAATAGAAATGGTAGTGTTTCTAGAAAGAAACGGTTTAGTTCTCAAAATTAGCATTTTTATGTAACATTTTAGTAAGGAGTCCCCCACTTATTTTAAATATTTTTTTATTCCTAAAGCATAATAATTAAATTTAAAATCAAACTAGCATACAATTGAAATTGAAAATTTTGGACAAATAGAAACACTCTAAGTTGATCGGTAAGTAGGGACAATATTGTTAGGCCGTCAGACACATGCTTTTATTCGTAACCAACCCCTGTCTTCATAATCATCAATGTCTTGAAAATAAATATGTAATGTGTCAGGTATTACTCATTTTGTATATGTATATTTTTGCACCCCTGTTTATTTGTTAATAATGACAATATATTTCTTTTATTTCTTTTCATATTTCTGCTCGGCTTATTTATTCTGCGATGTACTACTTATAGGTAAGTACACTACTTTGATTAAATAAAGTAAATAAATGAAATTTTCTGCAAGGTAATTCAATCTCATTCTTTTGAATTTAGACCGATAAAACCCTCCATTGATTTAAAATAACCTGCATGTTTGGAGTTAATGTACTGATAACAGTAGAGCATAATTAAATCGTGTCTTTTATTCGACTATATGTATTGTACATAAATCATATCTTTATTTTTATATATTTTTTTAATTTTGACGAAAACACGACAGTAAGACTGTGATAGCAGTTAAAATAAAATGTTTTACTAAGTTAATTTAATTAAAATTGGCCACGAATTCAATTGTACATTAGGTTAAAGTATCAGTAAGCGTATTTAGCCAAATCTGCAGGTTATTTAGGTTAATGGGGTTTAGAGTTTTTCCCTGAACAAGATCTAGATTTAACCAAAACCAAATTACTCTAATGGAGATCTTCTTTTACCTCTAACTTGAATTAAAGTGTATTTGAAACGATTGGACGGCACCGCAATATAATTAGTCAGGGTTGGTCTGGGAGTATAGAGTATACTCAAGCAATCGATATGCAGTAACATAGTACCTAATTTGAAGTTGAAGTCGATGCAAGCACGCAATGTCTATATAAAAACGGTCTCGAAACAAACTTTGAAGTCATCAACTTAAACTTGTCCATTTCATTACTTTCGAAAAGAGTATCACAGCACGAACAGTATGTGTTGATTTACACGGCTCTGTAACAGTTCTCTCTCTATCCAAACCCATATTCTACATAAACTTAAGAGAATACTACACTTGGATCATTTTTCCATAATATAGCTCCCAAAGACTTCAATTTGGTGATATCGTGGTACTTGATGGAACTTTCCATATCGTTGCTCATGCAGTAGTTTGTAGTCTGTGCTAAGAATTGATGTAACTAGGGTATAGTGTTTGTGGGTTTGTGCATTATATGGTTGAAATTGATATCTGTACATACCGTCACCATGGTAACGGTGGCCATATTGGATTTTTGTTAGTGTAATGTTGGGAGGAGGATTTCTTTATTAAACCAATTGACCAATTGAAATGGATTTTGTTTCCTGCCTCATTTGTTTACATTCAATAGCTATAAAGATGCTTCTTGTATTTCCCCCGTTCAGCGTCTTTCATAATGCGAAAAAATGCTCGGAAACGTGGTATGTTTTGCAAAAATGCGTTAAAATGCGCCATTTTTGCAGATTTAAAAACAAAATGACGAAAGAATGTATTATGATTATTATTTCGCAAATACTTCCATTTCGAGTCTCATAAACATAACTGTAATGTTAAAAAAAGTTAAAATGTATCAAATGCTATTTCCGTGCGTAATATAATTTATATGATTTTAAGTAATTTTAATGTAAATTGAAAGTAACCCCTTGACGACAATAAAGTACACAAGAAATGCAATACATGTGTTAATATAGAAGAAATATCACTTTCCTACGATTTGTTTTAATATTTTTCAATTTGATCAACCACACATTTTGAACTGAATATCGTATTGAAGTCAACTTCAAAAAGTCAAAATTGAAAAAATATATATATATAATCAAAGTAAACAGCATCATCATCAAAAAAATGCATTTCAGTTCAATGTCTCTTTTATAATTTGTTTATACTTTAATCTCAATCTACAATATTTATGTCATTCGCATATGGGAAACAACAGCAGTACACTGTACAATTTACTAATAACTTTGTTCTCAAGTTAAATAACAACGTATCGTTTTAACAGTGTTGAATTAGGATGATTAGATAGAAGTGGAGATTACACGGCAACTATTTATGTTCTAAACTATGAAAGGATATAAGATTACATGACTGTTGCGACCCACTTTAGTAAACAATTTTTGTTAACCATCTTTCCCCGTTACTGTGTGGTAGTTTTTTGATCTATTATATTTTTTTTCGTAATCTAGAAGCTTCTTGTAATTTATCTTTATTATTATATTATTCTCCAAAAATGTTGAAAAAAGAATCTTTCCGTGCAAATCGACGGAATTTCATACTACCTTTATTATATTTCTATTATGCTTATATGATTTAACGGGCATGTTTGAGCTTGCAAAATATATCACTGATGTAAATTATCTTTGAATTAAAACAAAGCAACACACGAACTGAAACTATAATTTAATTAACCTATTTACCTATTTCAACTGTTTTAACAGTAGAGCAAAGTGTGCATCCTATTACGTGGATTTTAATTAACCAACAGAAAAGTAGGCTTCTATTCAAAGTATAGTTCTTTAACGTTTTGATTCTCAAAAGAATTCATTTTTGTATAGTGCTTTAACTTGAATGAATATCCCTTTTTTTTACCAAAAATGGATTCGTCGATATTTCAAGTAGTACCCTTTTTTCGGAATTTAAAAACTGACCAAATGTTACATTTGTTTACGGGAAGACTAGCATCTAAAAGATGAATAAAAGTTCTACAAAATTAAAATTATTTGGTCAGTAAAAGTTCATACTATATATCGAATAGTCACAAACACCAACATTGAATGCGAATTATTCCCTAATTCGGACACGAAGGAAAATGGCTCTAGCAAAAAACAGTTTTATGCCATTATAACTATTTTGGATAATGATAAGTGAAAAAAAATAATTACCTCATCAAATATGCACGTTAAGGCCTGTTTACAATTGTACACATAATGATTAAATGACGTCATTTACAATGCTATTACCTGTGTACAATTGTACACATTATGACTACTTGATGACAATAACACTTGGAAATGAATTAAACTAGTATTAATAAAAGATTTGAAAATGTTCAAAACAATTCAAAATGTATTAAATTACTCCAAAAATACAAGATAGGTCACAACTCCAAAAATACAAGATAGGTCACAGTGTGTACAATTGTACACAAAATATTTTTTAGGTGAAGCACACTGTGTACGATTGTACACACCGCTTTACACTAAATGTGTTTGAAGCATTTTGACAAAAAATAGCGTTCCATGTGTTCTATAGGTCTGATGCTACCACCCTTCCTAGAATTTAGCTTATTTACATCATTATTTCATATCAATTTTAAAAAGGAAAATTACATGTTCCCCGTGACCATGCCATAGCAGTTGACGCCATCATGGATTGTGAAAATTGAGATTCAACCTGGAGAGGGTGAACTGTACTGGAAGATAGCATATGGTCATCCTTTTTAATGTGGGCACCCATAAAAGGTGGATTTGTTACATGGAGAGTGATTTATGCATCAATTTTTGTCATATCTTTTCAACAATCAAATGAAATGTCATAATTTTGGTATGATTTTAAAGACAATTTATTTGACTTTCAAGAAAATTAAGAATAAAATCCAAATGAAGTGATTAATTAAGCTTAATGACCCGTTAAAGCTACCTAGCCAGGGGTGGATTCGGGTGAGGTTGAGGGTGAGGTTGAGGCATCATGAAAATTGTGCATGAATAATTGTTCTGTCATATCTCCTTGAAAATCCATTGAAGCGTCACCAATCTTATATGATTTTAAAGGCTAGTTATTGTTTTCAAAAACAAGTTAGAATTAACCCGAATAAAGTTGATAATTAACGCTTTTAACAAGTTAAAAGTCAATGAGCTAATTTAGCCAGAGATGAAAAAGGCATAAATGTGGTTGGTGTGGGTGAGATATGTACATTGTGTATCAAATTTCGTCACAACTTTTCAATAATCATATGATATGTCATAATTTTGGTATGATTTTGAAGATAATGTATTAGTCTATAAAGTCAATCAAAAATATTAGCAAATAAAGGTATTTATCAACTCTAATCAACGATGACCAGGAAGGAGTGCGATGTGGATGAAGTGAGTGAGATGAAACGCAAATGGGCCTCACCTCAAAAAAGATGACCATATGTACATAATAGTTGTGCACATGGTGTGTCATTGAAGTTATAGAATAGTTGAATAGTTGAAGAATATATTATTTCCACTTGCATACAGAGTTTAATTAAAGTAATGTAAGTAATGTATGCAATTATTGTACACTATATGTACGGAGGGGTTATTTGCAATGAATTTGATTGATGTACAAAACAAATAACCGAGTGCTATGACTACGGTATGTACTTCATGTGTCCCTTACGAACCAACCTGGTTATTTAAAAAAATAAATGTTTCAATTTCGATTAATCAACAGGTGAAACTTATGATGTATATATGTGATGACTCACCCCGAAAAAGGGGACTTTGCGACAGAACACTTTTCAAGATACAGGTGAAAATAGGCAACAAAAAATAAAGAAAATAATAAGAACTTTCAGCAGATTTTCTGTTGTAAAAGTTGATCGCCTTAATCAATTTCAACAAGTAAGGTGTCATTTTAAAGCTTAGAAAATGCTGCAACAGATCAAATGGAAAAAATCAAAATTGATATCATCTTCAAAGTCCCCCCTTTCGGGGTGAGCCATCACATATATGAAACGAAATTAGTTTCTCTTTAATTAACTACGATCAAGAGTGTTCTAGGGTAACAGTACGTGTCGTCGAACTAGTATTTCTCAAGTACGAATTAAGAACAGGTTAGATTTTTAAGAAAAATGCAGTTAAAATCAAACCCATTCATCACTCAAATATAATCCCAATATAGGTTTGAATCCTCATACAAGTTCTAGAATAACGAACTCATTAAGCTGAATTGAGAATATCGAGAGCCATTATACTACGTCTTTATGTAATCTTCTTTATGTAATCTTCATTTTGTAACTGAAACCTATTGAATCCAACAATAGTTTCAAGATAGTCGCAATTGCTTGTGAAGATTTTTTGTTGAATTCATAAAACAGTTGATGAACTGATTGTGCGCGCGTCTTTCCTAAATTATGATATTAATATCTTGTTCAATAGAAATATATAGCATCTTGTATCATTACTTAGGTTCCTTTACCAATCTTACGACTTGTTTAGGTAAAGCATAATGATTGCCTCAATGATCTGTTATAGGTTAAATTGTATCATCACAATTCAAGAGGATTTCAATCTTAACTTTAGCAATTTAAAGCGTGGGTTAACATTGACAATATTGACCTGATTTAGACGATAATATTGCTGTTATATTGCACTAAAGTGTTAAAAATAAGGCAATAACTTCGAATAATGATTCACATATGTGGGCGGGAATTCACATATAACAAATTGAAAAACATATTCAACAAAATAAAAAAAACTAATCTGTTAAAAGTTACAGATATTTGTTAAACGATTATTTTCCAATCATGTGCACTGAATAGCTTGCATATTGACATTTAAAAAAGAAGCATTTCTGTACATATTATTTAGTTATTAAATTGAGCGGATCTCATATGTACTGAGTTTATATATACATATTGACATTAATGTTTTTCACTCCATCAATACTGTATGTATATATATTATTTTACACTCTAAGATATCAACCGTAAAATAAAGATATTGCTGTATTTTAACGGCATTTCTTGAATTTATTTTAAAAGACTCTTCGGGGTTAAGTTAAAGTAATACAGGTTGTAGCATCCATTGTTGTTAGTAAAGCGAATCTGTATTAACCCGGTAACGTACCTGCAAAAGTCTATCAAAATACGGTCATTAATGGGTAATTGGGATTCATCAAAATTGCTAATTTAAATACAGTATTTTTACAGTATTATTCAAGCTGGCAATTTTGATGAATTCCAGCTGCCAGTTTAAATACCGTATATTAGCTGATTATTGCTAAAAAGTACAACGTATATTTACAGTGCTTAGTATCAACATGAGAATTAATTTTAACAAACCAATGGAAACTTACCATAAACAATGGGTGTTACGTATGGCAAGCCAAATGTACAATAAGTCGATAAACATTGTTTATCACAGATAAACAGTGTTTTTCAACAGAAAAACATTGTTTTTCCCGATAAACTATGTTTTTCACTTGAAAAACAATGTTTATCGAAAAACTGTGTTTTTCAATCGAAAAACATTGTTTTTCAAGTTGATAAACATAGTTTTTCTACAGAAAAACAATGTTTATCGATAAACAATGTTTTTCAACTGATAAACATTGTTATTCATAAAAACACTGTTTATCAACTCGAAAAACAACGTGATAAACACTGTTTTTCAAGAATCTTTGTTTTTCGATAAACAATGTTTTTCCCTTGATAAACAATGTTTATCAGGTGAAAAACAATGTTTTTCGATAAACAGTGTTTTTCACCTGATAAACATTGTTTTTCACCTGATTATGGCAAGCCTAATGTATGGTAATTCGATAAACACTGTTTATCGCCGATAAACAATGTTTTTCTCGAAAAACAGTGTTTATCAGTTGAAAAACAATGTTTATCAGGGAAAACAATGTTTTTCACTTGAAAAACACAGTTTTTCTGTTGAAAAACACTGTTTATCTGAGATAAACATTGTTTATCGACTTATTGTACATTTGGCTTGCCATAGTTACGCCATATACCATTATTGTTCTAACAGCAGTGATTCTTGCAATGTTAATACAAGAAATAATCTTGCAATAAAGCATTATCTTTATTTTTACAATTGAACTAGGACTACGGGCAACTAAAAATTACAGACATTCTAACAGTGTATGTGTTTTGCAAATATGAGTGTGATTTCAGTATTTTGTTTTTTGTTTAAATTTGTGAATCGTATATCGTTGTTGTTTGCTTGCACACTGTTTATTCCGTATGAGAATGACTAAGAAAAACCCCACAGAGAATCACTGATTGAAACTGTGGTCGCTTATTGCTTACATCTGTTAAAGAAATATTAAAAAATATTTATTTCGGATAATAAAATATTTGGATGCTTTATATGTCTCATCAAGTTGAATTTGCAAATAAGACTAATTAAGCACGGGATACATCTTGTTTGGTAAATCTAGTGACGTAGATATCAGTGGCGAAGCCAGAAGGGGGTAAAGGGGGGGGGGGCAAAGAAGCCTTTTCCCCCCTTCTTGCCCCCCCCCCCCTGAAAAAATCAAGAAAAGTATAGGTCAGATTTAAATTACATAGGACACTCCTTTTTAGCATATGGTATGCCCCCAAATGGTATATATTTTCACTCCAGTGCCATCAGTTTATACTAAATTACTATCTTTTTTTTGTTATTATAACTAAATTTTGGCGCTTCGCACACACATCAAAAATCATAGAAATTTAGTGCTGAAATTGCAAAATTTGCTACTAAAAAGTAGGACATTTACTTCTTAAAAAAGTACCAAAACCGTTATTTTTTACCTAAGAAGCTATGGTAAAAAAAATGGGGTGTACCATTTTGTGTCTACTCATTTTGGGAGTTGTCCCCCTTCAAAAAAATTTTGCCCCGCCTTGCTCCCCTTGATGAAAATGTCTGGCTACGCAACTGGTAGAGGCTATCATTTGAAGCATATTCTGTCTTCAGTACGCTGATCAAATTGTCTGTAAAAATATGAAGAGTTTAAAATGTATTAGCAATTGTTTATACAATATAACACGTATCCTGTAGGTTAAAAAATAATTTGAAAAATCACATTCATCTAAAAAAATACAATTTCTCTCAGAAGGGAGTGCTAACGAAAGTAGAGTTAGACTTCAAAGTTTGATGGTGAGAAAGGAAGTGTACTGGACGTAACCAGTTTATAATTAAGTCTCCATTGTGAAAAATGTCTTCTGTAATTTTCAATGGCGACTTACAGGAAACATCTAAATCACTTTTTTCTAGATTTTTGAAGCAAAAGAATTGGTAATTTTTGATGTTAAGAACATAAGAAACATTTTCAAGGTGAGACGTAATCAATCCTTCCTCCGAAAGGGCATCATTATATAATAATAATAATAATACACAACATTTATTGAGCGCCTTATACAACTGTTTCAAAGCGCTGTTACCTATTATTACGCTGCCATCAGGAAACCGTCACAATCATTTCGCATTCACCTAGGAGTCGCTGGCCAAGCGCGCACCCTATCTGCATTTAGATTGTAATGTTTCCCATAACAGCTTCCAATAACCCGTTGGCAGTAGCGGGGCTCGAACTCGCGACCTACCGATTCGGAGTACTGCACTTTTCCACTAGACCACACGAGCTCCCAAATAGAACCAAACGAACTTTTTTTGCCTAATTAAATAAAATTGGCCTTTCAAACAACTACATGCAAATTATACTTTTCCCATCCATATTTCTAGATTGTGCTAAATAATTTGGGGTTTGGGTAAACATCAATTCCCTCCAAACGATTTGGCTTATATACAATTATTGTTTCATTTCAATAGCATGGATTTTGGTCTCCAAATGTTAGATAAGTTAAGGAATGACACACTTCATATTATTTGAAAACTGACAATATGAAGGATTCATTTGTAACCAACGGGAGCCATTTTTTTCTTCAATTAAAAAACTTGATACAGTAACAGTGGCGTACTATGCCCTCTGAGATGTAGCTTCTTGAAGACTATGCCATCTTTAAAATCAAAGTAGATGATATTGTAGTGAACATGTGTGAGGGCTTTTTCAACATAATAAGACAGGACGCTTAAGACAATCGTGACGAGAGACAGTAAATCTTTTATACGAGATGCAGCAATAGCGCCATCTGATTTTAGGATGATAATTTTTCTTGCTCCGTATCCATCACAGTGGTGTTTATCTCACGAGTGAAAACTACTAACATTAAGTAGCCAGAACCTGGTGTGATAGTGCCATCAAGATAAATGCAGTTCAGTTTGTCGGTGTAGAGGGGATTTCAGTATGTTGAGAGAGATAGTATTTACGTTTTTCCTTTTAATGTTCTTTTCTAAATGCAATGTTTATCTTTTCCTTGGGGTGAAATGATATATTTCTGAAATAAAAAGTTGACATTAAGGTTTTTGGAACATCTTATTACCAACCTGAAGAGTTGATCATTTATTGTTTAAATTGATAATGAAATGACCTTTATCTGTATGATTTTGTCATTTTTATATGTTTGTATCCTGTTCTTTGATATTATTGTGACGGGGTATTTCATGTTCACTTGTGCTCATTCATACATGAAACATGTACCAATTTTGCCGTTGCTTGCATTAGAAGTATAACAATATATCAGTTGCAATACCGTCATAGGTATCTGTCCTACCATCTGGTAATATCTGAACAATATCAGATTATCCGATTATCCGAAAAACGTAAATTTGGAGATTACGAAAATATTTTTTGAGGAAAACTGTTAACGCCATTTTCAAGATGTTCCTAAATACAAAATAAATAATCAAAAAAGTAAATGTAAAGACTCTACTTTGTATGTATGTTACCAATTGTATTAGCAAAAGTAAGTTTGCAAAATGTATCAGTGAACATGACATTCAAGCCCCTCTTTGGTGAAAAAGACCCGTCCCCTTAACATAAAGATACTATTGAAACTTCAAACATCGTAAGCGACAATATATCAAAAAACTTGACTATTAGTAAAAAAGGTAAAAAGCCCTAGGAATGGGTTAATTTTCTAAACATAGCTTTTATAATCCTTTTATGAAACGTAACAAAGGTTGTACCGATAAAGATGTTTAGATCGCATTTGACATAAAAACTTAAACGTCTTGTTCTTCAGGAAGGTGCTGCAACATTTTACGTTTTGCAACGTGCTAAGGCAAACTTATTAGTTATCTGCTTTAATCTCAAGTTTATCATAATGATTACACTTACACGTTTTATTAACTAAGCTTTCATAACTTCAAACATCATTTGCTATTACTGCTGCTGTAAACGAATAAATGGAGCTTTAATTTTTAAAATCCATCAGTTTATAGTTTATATATCGACAACCAATTTCATTAATGAGTTTCATTGTCAATTAATACCGATTAGCCAAATTTCGAGCTTGAAGGTGAGAGTATATTACAAAACGACGACCAACTAACATTGAAAAATAACATTACCTCCCAAACGTTTCCGACACAGTTAAGACAACATTTTTGGATACGTTTTACATGAAGAAAAAATAAAAGTTGACTTTACCAAAATTTTCTCTTCAGTAGCCGTCAGCTATGAGAGCAGGTCTTGTATGTTTACAAACACCACAATATTTTGGGCATTTTAAGAAACAGCCACTTCTTATTTAAGAAAATAAATTGAACTTCTCTATTTTTTAAGAAAGAAGACCATAACATTTAAGGTTCTAGCAATCAAAATAAAATAGCTTTTGTGCAAGATAATGAAACTTATACACTAGTATTAAAAAAACCTTTAACAGAGGCTGACAGGTAGAAAATGCAGCGTTACATTTTTAAGCTTCACTGCACAATTTAAATCTGAATTGTCAGTTGCTAGATACTTAGCGACTTCCAATGTATAATTGCGTTGTCAAGACACCCATTTAAGTAGAGATTAAGAACGCACTGCCTTGCTATTTGATAATTCTTGTCAAACGAAATAAGTAGCATGCACATCGATAACGAGAAATTGAATTTATCTATTTTTAAAATAAAACATTAATTTCATATGAGATAAATTATGTTCTAACAAAATGCTCGAAAAGTAGCAATTAAGATGTAATTTAAATATCATCATGTTAAAACAGAGCATGGTGTCATTTTGTTTGGTGTATATAAATTATTATCAGTTTATTATAACCACTATACTCTGTAAACCTAGATGTATGCAGCAAGCAATCAGACTCTGTTACGCGATTCAAAGTATATCCCTTGTATTCTACAACAATGTGTACTGGTTCTTTTGTGTTATGAAAGAGACTAGCAATGATTGATTAGGATTGATTAAGACCATTTTTCATGATTTTAGTATTATTTTTGACTAATTTTGTCACCACAACACATGGACACACCTTGAAAATAAGTTTATTGAATATTCAACAAGATTGGTACTTTTGATTCGAAAAAATGAACTAATTTATTCCCCGTATGGTTTGGTGTATGTAAGGTTTATAGAATGTATATCTACGTCTAAAGTTTGGACAGCTAATAACATTGAAAAACGTCGCCTTTTTTTCGATCAGTTGGTTAGAATTCTTATTACTTATTACTTGTATACGTTACAAGTCAGCAATTTCAAAGTATAATAATTGTTTTCAATTGAAAAGAATTTTGATATATTAAATACTACTTAAATGTTGAAAAATTAAAAATTCAAACATATAACAAACATAAATCTGAGATGTTCGACTTTTCTTCTTGGCAGGTCCCATATGACATTTATATTCAATTGACATTATACTCACTGGGATTTCTGAAGGTTAGAGTTTGACAAAGCAGACAAATAAATGGCATTTACATTAACCGAATGTCATTTTATTGGTTTTAATGAAGCTTTTAGAACATTAGTTGCTATCATTTATTGGTTGTTTTCATTTTAACATGTCTCTATTTGATTAAAGAAAGTGATAATTAGAAGCTGGTTATGTTATAAAATGTATTTTTTGTTGACGATATATTCTGTAGCGCTAATCAAACTAATATGTTTACTACTTATGAAAATGTGTCGTTTTTTTGTGGTAATTAATTACCTTCATCATTTCATACAAAGGTATGGACATTAATGCTTAATCAATGTTTTAGTGTGAAATAATTATGGCTAAAGGTTAACTTTCAACGTTTAACTTTCAAAAAGATAAGGGGCCGCTTCAAAATTCCTAGCTTAAGGTTGAGTCGTACGTTGAGTATTCTTAAGGCATTTCCCACCAAGCCTTAATCATGCCAAAACTAAGCTTTACAAAAAAACAACAATGTCAATTCGTCGTTAATATATAGTTGTCGCCGTACATCAATTCTAGGGTTAAAGTCAGTGCCCTTTTGTATTAGAATATGATGATAAGGATTTTTACCTTCAAGATGTTCTGTCGAAGTAATATGGACGTAATTGTTAGCTGTTAATGGTCAAATTCTTTGGATGTTTATTAAAGGAGCCTGGTCTGATTTCTCAAAATTTAATTTTCTAAACGATGATCACTCAAGAGATCAAATTTTCAAATTTCAGCTAAATCTGTCACACTGTTTTAATTTCATAGCTGCCTATATGTTACTGTGTAAAATTAATTGTTGTTACCATAATTAGACTCATTTTCATACATATCTCCAAAATTAAACATAACTCAGCCGTGACATTTCACATGGGTCATGAGGAAAATATGAGCAACATTTTGGTACCAAAATTTCAACAAGTTTGAAATAAAGTTGAGGCAATCGGAACATGCTCCTTTAATAGCTGCATTCAACTTTCTTTCCGGAATGATTTCGGAATCCTGTACCTCGAAAAATGTATGGACACATAACATTCCGCATTATATTTGTTAACAATACTTTTTTAATTTATCAAATTTCATAAAAGAGACAATTTTCTCTCTGTTGTAACAGGGCACCAGTGGTGTTCAATAATGTATAGCATCAATCATAATTACTTCAAATTCAAACGTTATAAATATCGCTAAATTTCCGCATTATGTACTCCTCAGCGATTACTGCCTTAAATATTGAGCCGTTGGCAACTTATCATCAGACATGATTTTATAATTTGACATTAAAATGCTTCAGTTGATATTTCATCAGATGATTATCGTAGTTACCTTGTGGCATTATTAGATTAAAAACGGCAACATCAATCACAAAAATGATGGGCGTACTGTTTCCGCCAACCTTTAGCTCGAATACGGTAACTTTGATATGTAGCCTAACTTATGCTTTTTATTTTGCCAATTATATAATAACGGTAGATTATATTTTGGCAAAAATATTCGATTGATCTTTTGTTTGTTTCAAACAAATACAATTAAAAGTTTAGCTTTCAATATTTGACAAATGAAATTAGATTTAGGTGCTAAAAGTAACTAGATTTTGCAAGAAAACACTGTATAGGCAAAAAATTATAGCTTCTTGTGGATTCTTTCAGTATTTGAATACAGAAAGGAAAGTACAATATCATACCTCTTAAAATGTAAAGATTCCTGATTAAGGTATTTATGGTATTTTTGTCAGACATGTCGCACTTTCTTAACTATATAACTATAGTTTTATACCGTTATTTCTATTTCGCCTAATGCTGATTTTGTATACAACCAGGATTCTACTGATGTTTACCAGAGACCAGTTTAATTTACTTGTATCTCTAAATATGTTTATTCGCAATGTTGTACCACATGTGTCACAACTCATTTTTCCATCCAATATTTTGCTTTTTGTGGATCGATATAATTGCACGTGACATACATAAAAGGACTTAATAAATATTTAATAGATGAGGAAGTTTTTCTCTTATAAACAAAGACCTTGGATATCAGGACGAAAGACCATCTGCTCAGCTGGATGAAACTGGCTTTTTGAAATCCTATTCTATATTCATCCTTATCTGTCTATGTATATTTTTGAAACAATATAAATATTAACGTATAAACAGTAGTGACAGGTAGTTTGCTTAAACGCGCTTTTTAAAATCAGATTCTTGTTTACGGTACTCTTATCAATGCGATTGTTATTGTAACACCTTCTGAGATAATTTTAACTAGTGTTGCGGTTGAATTATAAAACATATGTGTTGCAGTTTACCTTTCCTTCGAGACATTTAGTCTAGTCATCAATTATACAAATTTAAATCTATCAAGAAAACATGTTTGATGTTTGAGAAATGTTTCTACCATAGTTGTTGTCTCAACCCGACCTAAATTGGAAAAAAGTGTTAAAGCAAAACATTAATAGCATAATAATCGTATTGAAAGCAATAGTTTCATAATATGCTGATAAATTATTGAGACAAAAGTCATTATCAATTAATCCAGTCGGTTTCTACAAAGTCTTTAACTATAGATCAAAGCATATTAATGCAAATGTGCCAAATAAGCAACCTAGTAATGAAATACAATTAAGGCCTTTGGCATTAATATTTCGCGTGATTGTTTTCCTTAATAAATGACAAAAACGATCTTGCTATGGAAAGAGCAGCCACTAATGTTTGAGCTTGCGAGCAGTTTTTCTTGGTAAGAGTTGGTCCTAACATTTTGTATAGAGGCGAATTTTTATTTTATATTTTATAATATAATATTTCATAATACATTTAAGGTCCTCTCTTGAAGAATCCATCTGAAAGGTATAATGTCACACTTTGAAGGGTAAAAATGATCCAATAGAGTATAATATGAAACAGTTATGATTTTTACAGATTTTTACTGGGACATTTTTACATTTTGAACTTCATATGAGGATTGTTTTTAAATATTAAAACAATATATGCGGCAATTATTGAAAGGTGGTCTTCGCACTTGGCATAAGTTAGTATTCTATATTTAAAACTACAAAGTTTGCATGGGAGTAAGTACATGTATATTGTAAATATACAATTTGAACAAAGTGAAATTAATATTTTAGTAACATTCCATTTTTCATTGGATTCTAAGACTACAATAAAAGACAATAGTATCAGCACATTTAGCGACACACCCCATTGATGTTTCCGGCTACCCAGTCAATGTCAATAGACCACTTTCGTATGTCCCATAATGCATCTTGAAAGTACCGCAAACTGCGCAGTCGATTTGTGCGAAATGCGCAGAACTTCTAATATGGTAGACTGAGCAAGATTTCGCAACAAGGTCCCGTATTTGCGGTACTTTCAAGATGACGAAAGTCGTCTATCCCAATGCAAGGGTTATTAATTTATCTAATGCTGAAATGTAACAAAAGTTAGTGCAAAGGATGGGAGTAAGAAATACTTTAACAGTCGACATAATTTGCTGTAACTAGTGCTGTAAACTAATGCATACAGATGAAGTGACTCCTGTGTTCGAACAAAGTTTTCCCTGATTATGCAGAATTTTCCCCCAATTCTGTTAGTTTATCGAACATCTTCCAAAATACCTCCCTTTTTTACTATAATTAACTTGTTTTATGCAAATCTGAAGTTTTGATGCAAACAAGTGTCTTCAACACCGCAGTATTCTCGTCATGCTAACCCTACAGTACCTCCTTATCTAAAAGAATAAATTTGTGTTAACATTCATGTTTTGAAGGAGAACTTTGAAAGCATGTAATTAAAATAAAATATGCTAAATGATGTAAAAACAAGTGAAGTTGAAACGGAACGTGCAAACACACTTCAAAACAAACATAAAATTCAAGTTGACAAGTAAACAAATACAACGTCAGATTTTCAAGCTTAACTGCAGATTGACAATTTATTTTAATTGTCGGCTAGATACTTAGCGATCTTTATTTTCATAATTGTGCTGTAAAGACACTCTTTGTTTTATGTTAGAATTCCTATAATTGTCAAACTTCAGAAGTATGTGCTGATTTCAATATTGATCTGCCTTGGTGTTTTTAACTCCAAATACAAAATGGAAAATGGTTGACATTTATCATTATAACATTGAAAAATCTTGTCATTTTTGATGATCAAATGATTAGTGTTTTTTTACTGTTTGAACTGCTATCATTTTGAAAATTTAGAAGTATGTCCTGCTTGATACAAAATGAAAAATAACATTGATAAATGTTAAAAACATTAAGAATTTTAATATGCAATACACTCAAATCAAAAATGAGTGATTTTCACTTATTTTGTATGAGTATGTCTCGTATGACATGTATGTTCAATTTATATTATACTCACTGGTGTATTAAATGTTAGGGTTTGACAGAGCAGACAAATAAATGACATGAAATATTCCCAAAAGCCACTTTAAATTGTTTTAATGACGCTCTCAGAACATTAGTTGCTATCATTTGTTGGCTGTTAACATTTTAAAATATCTTTATATGAGTAGAGGAGGCGACAACTAAAAGCTGATAATGTTTCAAAACATGTTTGTTTTTAATGTTGATGAGATATTATGTGACGGTAATTAAAGAAAATGTGTTACTCGTATCAATGACTCGTATCAATATTAATACTATTTGTATGATAAATATTGGTAATTTAATGTTTGTTTTCCTTAAAAATACATAATTATGTTCATGATTAGTTTGCTTAGCTGTATATCCGTGTATTCTACTTTCATATTTTGAAACATTTCTCATTATATGATGAAAAATGTATTGTTTTCTATTTGTATTCTTATGCAAATTTGAAATGATATACAAATAACATCAAAACAGTAGCAAGCTCTTATTTTTATACTATACGATGTTTTATTTTACTAACGACTTAAAATATAGGTCAGTTTAAACAAGTATAAATAATCGCAAGCTTTGTATAGGGAAGTGTCAAATAATTTGAAATAATTTTGTTGCATTTTTGTAGTATTTCGTTAATTTTAAGACGGCCTTTATTTGTTTATTTTCTAGCGGTACGGTAATCTCCATTATTGTGGGTTTTGTGTAAATTGTTTGTCGCTAATGGTTAGTTGTTTAGCCTTCCAAAAAGTCGTAAATGTAAAACAAATACATCGGTTGGTATTTAAAAATGTATAATGCCTACAAAAGACTCTGTTTTGGAACTTTAAATGCGGAATGTTTTTGTACACCAAGAATATATCTGTTAATAAACTTTGGATGAGTTAGAATTAAATTCTCGTGTTATATGCTGTCAAAAACATTCGATGATGCTTTAAAATGGTATGAATGTACTCACTGGTCTTAAACTGATTAGTTTCGATCCAGGTTGTCATTTAAACCTAGTTTCCATAGCAACCTCACAACCTCTTTAATCAGGAAACAACTTACGCAATATAACTAAAAAACAGGCCAAATGGTCAACTGTGCCGATGTAGAGATTTGTTGACGATAAGAATACACTGCAATTGGAGGAGTTGGTTCAAACATTGAATAAGGACAACCTCTTTGTAATCATAGAAACAGCTTTGGTAAATAGTATTTGTTTTAAAGTGAATAGAACACTTCATTGGAAGTCGTAATTATAACCGCCTTTACTAAAACAGTATTGTACTGTATAGAGCACATAAAATAGTAATGATCGGGAGCTACCTCTGGCATCTTGTTCGGCCTCAACATATATTCTAGAAGGTTGTAGATTTAGTTGTCGTCTTCAGGCTTTCCTCCTCCCAGGTGATGGTATTTTTACTTCAGGATTATTCATCAGGATCGTTCATAAAGTCAATTAATTACTTTAGAGTTCTCAAAATACGAATCCAATGTGAATGGTATTCACTCAGAAAATGTTCAATTCCTGTCAGGAAACTCGATCCCTCAAACCAATAATTGTACACTATTCCTTGGTTTATCTTCAGGCATGCGAAGAATTTGCTCAAGAATTTGAAATGGAGAAGACAACATTTCTGTGCCATTATGTTGAGATCATGTATGGGAGCATTGATGAAAAGTCCTCATTTTGCTAAATGAGGTAGATTGACGGGTGATATGGTTGACTCAAGACAATGTCGGTGTTGTAATTAAACACCAACAATAAAATTGTTTTAGTCCTATCGTAAATCATGTCCCTTCTAGGGTTTCGTACTTTTTCAACTTTTAACTATGTAATTTTAATAAGTTCAAGGAAGTGTCTGTTTGGTTGCTTTAGGTGTTACGTCAGAAAAATATGGAAGTTTAACTTTTGCTGAATTCTATAGATTTCTGTGAAAAACTGCGTAACACAAATTTCCACAGTATATTTTGAAAAAACAAACAAACACTAACCCACATCCAAGCTGCCCTACCCAAGCAAACTGAAGTGCAAATAATCCAACATCAATTGTACGCAGGGAAATATTTTCTTTGGCCTGTAGGAAAGCATGGAATTGGGCCAGTGTTGCTTTACTGAATCCCATTTGTGACCCATCATATCGAAAGGTACCTTAAGGGTCCCAAAATGAAAATTGATTTTTTGATCTCTTCTGAAAGATTATATTTTAAGCTTTTAAATGACACCTTGCTTTTAGTTAAGCAGAGTTACATCCAAATTGGTAAAAGGCATCAAGCTGATTCAGAAATCTATAGTTCTGAGAAAATAAAGTTTAAAGTTTCTGTACTGGTAAAACTTGAATGGAGAAAGGATTTGTATCTTGGTTTTTTAACAAATTAATCTTATGTTTTGGATGTTGGAGCCTGATTAATATGATAAAGTACACTTCAAAGGTAACGTTTCTGATGAAATTAGAAATTCGACCTTGGATGTGATTTTTGACCATGCTCAGCTTCAATGGCCCGTATCTCGTAATTTACTATGCCGATATTAAGGTATGATGGGTCACATTTATCAACGATTTCTATATAATACTTTTCTAATACACTAACTTTATCTAAATACATCAAAGAATTAGCTTGCTTTTGTCGTGACAGAGCACCAGTGGTGTTCAATAATGTATGGCATCAATCATAATTACTTCAAATTCAAACGTTACAAATATCGTTAAATGTCCGCATTATGTACTCCTCAGTGATTACTGCCTTTAATATTGAGCCGTTGGCAACTTATCATCAGAAATGATTTTATAATTTGACATTAAAATGCTTCAGTTGATATTTCATCAGATGATTATCGTAGTTACCTTGTGGCATTATTAGATTAAAAACGGCAACATCAATCACAAAAATGATGGGCGTACTGTTTCTCTGTCAGACTGCGGCAACTCTAAAACACGATATGTCTTATGTCTTTTATTTTGTCTATAAAATAGAAAAGGTGATAGCTGATATATTTATGTCAGAGAAATTCGATTGCTTTCTTCTTTTTTTCTTTTTTTCGATGTGATGAAATGACAGAAGGCAGCGTCATCCAGGAATTACATATATTCTTATCATATTTGAATTACTACTTTTTGTAATGTAATGAAAAAGAACTAATTTTGACAACAAATGGCATAAATGAAACCGACAGTTACTTTATTCCTCAACAATATTGAATACATGGATCATTTAATCAAAAAAACCGCAAAACTATATCTCTACAAGTGTAACATCAAATATAATACAATTGGAAATTTTTTTTACCACTAGTAACGAAGACCATTAGGCCTAAGATACAGCGTTGTTTTATTTGCTATAATTAATTATTCTCTACCTTAAATCAATATCTGACCTGCTCCCTTCTTAGGATTGTACATCAGTTATATTTGTTAACATTGTGTCCATCAATTCAACAAGAAATGAGTGGCATAACCGCACTTAATCAAATCAAGGTTTAAATAGTAAATGTGTGGAACTCCAGCCGCCGTAAATGAAGCAAACTTTTCATGTTACATGTAAAAATACATACAAACGTCATTAGTTGCTTAAATTGACAATGTTGCTGATATACAATCTTTATGCTTGATTCAAACCACACTTAAAGATTTATTCCCGGTTTAATTTCAAGAAAAAAATCAGATCTAGATATATGAAATAGGATCATCTACAGAAAACCTGAGGCTCACCGATCTTTGAACGCTTTTAATATCTCAGTTTTACCTTTTACTTTATGACATTCTTGTTGTATTAAGAAAAAACAACATACGAATAATACATATTTGGTTTTAGGACACTACCTTTCACAGTGCAATATTTTCATTAACATATAAACTAGGAATCATTGTTTGCTCTTATCCTTAATGTTTGATCTTTTAAAAAACTACTGTTTATTTTCGCCCAACATTTTGTTTTCTATTGGTCGAAATAAAGTGACATATACAACGAAGGTCGTAATCAGTGAAATAGATCCGGAAATTCTTCTCTTACAAGAAACAAAAACCCTGGGAAATTGGTACGGAAAAGCATCTGCTCAGCAGGATGAAGCTGGTTTTCGGAATTTTGTTTTACATCTATCTCTATATTCATGCCTATTTTGAACACAAGACATATTAACATACCAATAGTGAGAGTCAGTTACCTAACACAAAAATTTCAAATTCAGATTCTTCTTTGTAATCATTTTAAATGTAGTTTCACCTGAAAGACAACATTTAACTACCAGTTTAGATAAAATAAAAATACGTATTTCAAGTCTATTATTCCTTCCGATAATCAATGATACAAACTTCATACTGATGAGAAAATAATTTTCATCTAATGTTTCTACCATATATGCTATTTTAACCCGACGTAAATCGAAAATGCATTTAAGTGAAACATGAAGAGCTTTCTAAGTTCAACGTATTTGAAAAATACTTAATTTTGACAACCTTGTGACGCTATATAATTACAAATTAATTAAGTATGCCTCTACAGGGTCATTTTGGTTGAGAGCAAAACAGACTACTTTAAAGAAACAAATTGTTAATGCGCCATTTTGAAAAATTTATGAACGCTATAAGATTCAAACTTACAAGACATGTTAGGATCATCATTTCCCTTCTTAATTAGCTAGAAACAGGACGAAAATTTGTTATGTACAACTTTTATAGCAAATTTTTTATTTAGTGGCCATTTTTGCCATAATGTAATTTTGCCTGATTTTCCAATCCGAAAGTACTTTATGACGTCATAATTACGTAACGCCTTGGCCGATTTTGATGATTTTGGTATCGTTGGATAGACGAGGATCATACCTATCTATTAATAGCAAAATCAAGAATATAGGTGGTTATGTTCCAAAATATTAGGGGATTGCAACAGCAACCCCCCCCCCCTTCGGAGAACGTGCTACACAAAATAGAACAAGGGTAAAGCTACAAACTATACCTTAAAATGCAAATCAGATTAAGGGTCTGCTTAAAGTTCATCGAACTAAACAATATATAGACTGAAGTTGAAAATACGTATTATATTCACTAACTACCTCGTAACTAAAAATTGCAGACGTAGAAAAAATGATATTAGGAATGCGTGGTTCTAATGGTTTAGTCAAACTTCCTTCAGTTATTTTTTTCGCATGTTTGAGCTATAATACAATTTCATCCTTCACATTCGTTTGAAATTATGTAACTCGAGACCAATGACCAATTGCAATAAATTATATCGTCTTATCTAATCTGAGATGTAAAACAAGTTCAAGTGTTGCCCCACAAAAAACATATTACGATAAATGTAAACAACACCTAGCTTTGACCAATCTTTGCTGTTACTAGAGATTTGACTCTGTGAGAATCCAGATAAGATGTAAAAGACATCGGATCACATAACAAAAGCCATTAGCGCAAAGTTAAGTTATAAAGTAAAAGGGATCGAATATTCTTTGACCGTAAATTCTGACAGTAAAACTTACGTAGGATTTCAAATTACGACAACAGATATTCGATCGTTTCCGGCTGGGTATACAGCGTTTTAAGTTAAGTACGAATCATTGCTTATAACTCTTAATTGAACAAAACAACAATCCGCTATTTTTTGTCAATTTTCTATCAAATATTTTAAAAGCATCCTTTTTATAATCAAAATCTGATCAGATCTGTGTTGTAACGAATTTAAAGATAACAGACGTGTTTGTTAAAACATCTGTTTAAAAATTCACCAGTCCTTTCAGCTATCTTTGTCGGATTGTGTTGCTGTATTATCCTATTGGATGACGAGGGTGTGAGGCTTTCATCCCAAATAGATGACGAGGAATATTCAACTCCGAAATGTGTAAAATAAGTTGAATAAGATAACATTACAAGATGTCATCCTTCTGGATCAAAGAATGAGACAACAGTACTCTGGCAAAACCGTAAAGCAAACGAGTGACATTGTGTGAATGACATTCCTAACGAATATCAAATAACGTAGTGTGGTATGACACAATAGCCCACGAAATAATGTTGCCCTACACTTGTTCTAACTATATGAATTACGTATCTAACTGATATATCAACAGATGAAAGCAAAGATTTTCTTCCTTTCATATCACTTAACAAGAGAATGCTTCAAATGGGTCTCGTTATCAATGCTTTAGTATTCAACAAGGTTTTTATACCATTGTTAGGAAAATACTAGCTGTGTCTAATAGTTTTAAAGACCAATAGGCACAATATGTTGTCAGTTGATGTCTTTGTTGTTGTTGTTGTTGTTTTTTAAGTATTTCGGATAACGCCCGATATTTTAAACCAAAAATACTAATTTCCTTTCTCTGTTCATTAATCACTTTTAGCTGACGTTCATTGTTTTATTAAAAGTCTACTGCCACTACTGACACAATAGCTATACTTCATCCACACATCCACATACATGCATAATCAACACTTAATATTTTTCTTATAGCCCAAATTGCGTTTTTATCACAAATGACAAAAAATATTCAAATTAATTAAGCAATGAGGTTTAATACCTGAAGATTTTCCCCAGTATCTTAAAGACGGTCATTGATAGGTGTAATATTTAGGGTTTTGTTTTCAAAAGGGAGTGGATATGCAGATAAACACGGGGTAGAGGGTTTTTATATGATATACGAATGACTTATATTTTGTCTCAAAAGAAATTAATCAATCCCTGTATACACTCGCGGTCAAAGGTATTTGTACACAAAATCTTAAACCAGTTCATCATTTGCGTCAATTTTTTCCGGAATTTATATTTTACATAATATATATAAAGAACTCAACAAGAATTGTATTCACCGCATTTGGAAATATGGGATGCTAAACATACTGTATACTTTCTTCTGCATATTCAAAAACGGTGTTTAAATACATAATTGCACATTTGTTGGAAAACTTATAACCTGACAATTGTTTTTTTTACGGTAACACGGTAATAACAAGCATTGAATAATAAACTACATAGGTACATATCCAAAAGTGCAAGTGGTGAATAATTTTATGGTCCAGGAAATCGGCAATTTTTTTGGTTATGGAAGATCGAAAATCAGGGAAAACTTGGATATTGGATACATATGGCACCTATAACAAACATGAATTTTTAAAAGAGTAGTGGTCATTTGATATAATAATTAGGTTTTTGCCCGAATTTAAGCTTGCGCAAACACTTTTGACCAGGAGTGTATCTTCAAACGTTTATTGGCTTTAATTGTTGAGGAAAGATATAAACATCTTACTGTTATAGTCATTAAAATCCTACCAAAGCATGTATGTAAACTTCTTTTAGCTGCACTTGTAGCCGAAGTGTACTTTGCATAATTCAATGAGATTTTGAAATACTTGAGGAGTCAATTGTAGAGTTTAAAATCAATTTGTGCTTAGTTAAAATGAAAACTATAAATTTAAAGCCAACAGAATGCACTTAAATGCAATATAATGCATCAAAATGAACTAATCGTACATCAGCAAACACTCATAGTATCTGAGTAAGATATTGGAATCACTTGTTATGAGTAATGCAATAAATAAATACGACTAAAATTCGTTTAAAATATTTGTTCGTGCCTTGTATAATCTTTTTGGTGTATATTAAGTTAAGTAGTATAGTTTATTTCTAGTTTGTCGTTTAAAGTGTTCCTGCATAACTTTGTTCTCTTTGTAAA